>VDFB02197169.1:0-10406 GCA_007258455.2 Sequoia sempervirens
ATGTAACTGTGTTAAGAAATTTACAAAACAGACAGGGTTGACAGTACCTAGGAAGCTTAGAGATCTCTTGTTTGAAGCAACGAAGCATGGTTTGACACCAGTCGCAAAACAAAACAGGCCATTTACAGGCTTCTAGGCAGATATCGTCTTTAATAGTTTTTTGTGGTTCAACTCGTAAGCTTTTGTGGTGAATGGAGAATCCATTCAGAACTACAACCGCTGCTTTGATCGGAATGTCTGTGGGACAACGATACGCTCTGCGAGCGCTACGTTCCGTCTCCGACTCTGTCTCTTGCCATAAACCAACTAAACTTCCTCTTCAAATAAGCCTTCTCATCCTGCTGCACAAAACCAACTTGAGCTTTAGGTCGAGGCAAAAGGCCCTCAGAAAATGTCCTTAAACCCAAAGCCGGCTTCGTAGAAATTCGCCCCCATCTTTCCGAACTCGATCTGTGCCCTGCATCTCCGAGAAAGCCGGCAGGTTTAGAGCACGCGAGCAGGGCACTAGAACCTGACGGCTCATGCGAATGATGCGCGCCTACGAAGCTGCAGCTCCTGTGCAGCCCAGGAGTGAGACCCTCGGCTGTGGCAATGTACCATTCCGTCGGCTGCTCCATCTCCTTACGCTCCCTCACCAGCGAGTACGCCATCGAACCATATCCGGAAGCTTCGTTCCGGGCTTCATCATTTGAGGTATCTATGACGGGGTTAGCACCGATTCCGTTGTCAATAACGACCGTGACCTCGTCGGGAAGCGCCTGCGGTTCGACTAAACTGGGGTCTGTAGCCGTTGGAATGTATTCGTCCGAGAGCACAAGGCTCGTCCGGCAGACCGGGCACGTCGTGTGCGTGAAGAGCCACTTGTCGATGCAGTCTGGATGGAAAGCGTGGCTGCACTTGGGAAGCAACCGCAGCATGTCATTATCCGCGAAGTCGCTGAGACAGACCTCGCACTCGGAGCACTTGGGCCCCACTGCTTGGAGGCGCTTCACCAGATTGTAACTGAAAATGGGAAAGCTCTCGATGACCTCTGGCTTCAGACCCCGGGCCGCCTCCCGATCGATGGCCTCCATAATACTACGGCGTGGTCTTCTGTCGTTCTCCATAATATTACGGCGCGGTCTTCTGTCGTTCTCCATAATATTACGGCGCGGTCTTCTGTTGTCCCAGTTGGTGCTTCGGCGGCGGAAGTAGATGCAAAAGAAGCAGATGAAAAAAAAAGGCCCAACACCACCAAAATGATAACTGGTACAGAGGGGCTGAACGACCCCGTGCAATTGCAGAAACTACCAGTAAAATTACCTGTATTGCTATTTTCTGCTAAATTCAGTACCTTCAATGGCGTAACATAAGTGAGATTACTTGCGCCAGGGAACATTGCAGCGAATTTCTCCATCTTCACAGCAGCCAATCGTCTGCTTGTAGAAATCTATTGGCGTCTAAACCATACGAATTAATGGCTGGAAGCGTAGGATACAGGCTTACAGTGCCTGGCTTTCAAGTTTAACATTTTTTTCGCTCTACTCACTGCATCCAACGATTTAGCCGAGTATTACTTATACGAGAAAGCCGTGGATCGTAGTTATTACCTAAATAAAAGAACAGGCAAGATTAATTTGTTAAACAGAAAGGAGACGCATGGGCCTTGACCAGGTGATTTTACCGGCAACCATCGTCACCGGCACTCCCGCCCCCGAATACTGCGCCAGGCGAAGACTTCTGAAAATATATTTACACTAGCACTTACACCCCAATGAGGTGCAATGGTTACGCCGATAGGCTGATACACTTTGGTATTATATTATGAACATGTAGGAGCGGTGCAATTTTTTTGGGGATGAGCTTATGTGGTCTATGCGATTTGTCTTGAAGACCTATACAACAAAAGGAATGGGGTGGCTAGGTGCGTAGAATAGGTGTTGATGAAGTCAAGTTGTAGAAGCAATTTTAAGCACCATGGGAATTGGGGAGAGATATCAAATGGATAGGGAGGAGAGCTACATACCTTGTTTTAGGAGATACATAGTTGTTGTAAGCGTGCCTCCTCTCACTTCCTTATGATTGCAAATGGATTGGTTTGCATTTTGGAATATCTTTCAAAAGAGAATGGTGGTTGAATGTGAAGATCATTTAATGATTTAACTCTAGATATGGCTGTAAATGTTAGTCCCTGCCTATCTATTTTACCAATATCAATTGTTGCCTTTTGCAATGTTAGTCCTTGAGCTTTGTGTATGGTAATAGCCCACACCATCGTAAGCAGTATCTGCCTACTATTGCCCAAGGAAACATGTATGATTGGTATGCTCTTAGGGTCATGGTCATTCCATGGGGGTCCACTGTAGCTATTGAACCTTGTAACAACATACATGGGAACATCTGGTGGTTTGGAACCAGGGCTGTAAATGATTTCAACAACTTCGCCAAGAGCTCCATTCACCAGGCCTGCTTGTGTCCATATGTTGGATGTGAGCATGATGTGTTACCCTTTACAAAGCAATACTTCTTTTTCAAGCTGTTCATCATCAGTTGCACTATCTATTCCATGCCTGGTACTTGTCGCAACACTGATTGCAATTGGACGGTTCAATGATTTTAACATTCTTCTGTTGTGTAGTCTAACTAAATCGTTGGTAGCAAACAAGTGCATTGAGCTATCGAACTCTTCTTTTTCTCTTGATGTGATTTGATTGTCTGTGCGCGTCATTAAGAGTTGCCAATCTGCTTCTGTTGCTTCTGCATTCTGTATGTTTGGTGGGGGTCAATATGGATGGTGTGCAACTTTTTAAGCTGTCTTCGGGCAATTGCTTCTTTATGCCTAGCTTAGTAATCTTGATTTCTTTTTCGAGTCCGTTGTCTTCTAATCTCTACTTGTTTCAAGCTAGCTGGACTTGTCTCGGGGGAGGGGTCGTCCATCTGTACAGTGGGAGTGTAATGCTGAATTAGTAATAAGAGAAGCACAAACATACTCAAACAACTATATGTGAGATGAACACAACATATCTAAAGCTTACAATGTTGAAAGAAGAATGCTTAAAATTCATGTATCTACATATGTTAAAACATAAAATATAAAATAAAAAAATGACATATTCAAGTCATAATTTATAGAACTAATCTCTATTAAAGTGTAGTTTTAAGATAGTTGTAGATTCCACATATATATAGACATGAGAAAATAGATATACGCAAGTATATTCATGAGTGTTGCAATGCTAGAAGTAGACTCCACATATATATAGACATAAGCAAATAGATACACATTGTTACATTTGTTTTATTGAGATATTATTGTTACAGTTATAGTTGAAACACATAATATTGAAGCCTGGAGTGGAAATATAATTTTATAAGAGTCATATACATGACATGAATTGGGAAATGTAAACCTAGCAACTTATATATTTCTATCTGTAGGTAGACGTGGCACATGTGGTTAGATATTTGAATACATTCTTTTGCCTGAACAAAACTATCAACTATAATTTTATAAGAGTCATATACAAGACATGTGTTGGGAAATGTAAACTTAGCAGCTTATATCAACTATAATTTTATAAGAGTCACTACACATTTCTTTGATCTTGGAAAGTAAGATGTTGCTCTCTGCAATGAAGTCAACTTGCTCAACCTTTGTGATAGTTTCCTTCAAGCGTTCTTCATTATTGTATGTTTCATTTCTACATGTCAAAGTGAACAAGTATTTTTTGTTCAGCACGTCTCTAATTACCTATTGAGTATCCCTTTCTATGTCATCCTCAAACTGTAGAGAGTATAGCTTTTCCACAAACATTCCCATGAGTTCTGTTGCTGCTTCGTCGAATGCAACTGCCCATAGCATATCTGTGTGGTCCTGTAACCTTATTTGTAGTATGTACCTATAATTACAAGAGGTACATGCTACATGACACTTTGAGCAAAACCACTTTCCATCTTCAGTCTGCACCAATCTTTTCTTGCACTGTTTTCCTGATAATTCATTAGGGCACGCCGGATAGCAGAATGATTCAGATTTGATGAACAACAATGTTGCATTTATTGTACATTGGAGATGGTGCACTCTATGAGGAATTTGTTCTTGAACATCCCTGATTGTTATTGTAGTGTCAGGCATAGATGGGCTGCTAAACTTTGTTGAAGGTGATAGAATATTAGCCCCACTTTGTTTGAACCAAGTTTGTAGTTGTTGTGTCTCTTGTATGTCAAGGTCTATAAATAAATTTGTATTGCTTGATGTACTCAACACCTTTCCATTGTACTCACAAACTCATCCATTTTTAATAGCGAGAATAGTTGTTTCTTGTAGGTGATACTTGTCTTGAAGATGACCACCTTCCTTCTCTGCCATCGTGCCCCATAGAGTGATATCTATAGTTGCCCCAGTCATGTCCAACAAGGATATTGTGCACCTTAGGACCTCTATCCCATCTCTTCTCCTAACTGTGGAGCTTGGGCTAACACAAGTGACAACTCCAATAACATCAGTAGTTGAGTTGCTACTCTTCTTTGCAAGTTCACTGATAGGTGTAAATGAGAATACGTGTTTTGGAATAGAATTGTCATCTTCACAAAGAGTGACCTTTGACTCTACCGACAAGGAAATTTCTAGCCCACTATTTAACCTATTGTAAAGCTTATTAACAACCTTTACTACACCACCAGAAAATGTATAGGTTTTTCCAATATTAATATTTTGATAATGAAGATCAACAACTTCATTGAAACAAGTCACACGTGTTTCAGTCCCTTCTCTGTCAATGATGTCAAAGGTAAAAACTTGACCAGTACCTTTTTGGGTATTGTACTTGCGGATATCCTTTTTGGCAGTCACGCGACCTTTAACAGTCCATCTTGGTTGAAAAGGATTCAAACTTTTAATAGGCGTAATTGTGACTGGTGCTTCCATTCTACTCCTAGAAGGATTCACACCAAATAATCTTCTCACATGAGTTGATACTCTAGCAGCGCTAATTGTATCAAGCTCTACATGTGGCTCTGAAGATTTTTCCATTTCTTGTTCTATATGGTGCTCTGGTTCCATATAAAGTGAAGTAGGATGACCGATTATAGCCTGGTTTGTAGAAATAATCTCAAGGTTCACAATGACAATCCACCTATACATTTGGAAGACAAGAGTAAGAATTACTAATACAAGGAAGAAGCTAAAAAGTTAATAATGATTTTGTTATGGGAAATTTTGGATTCCTTTACTCACCGAGACCCGCTTGGTCTGGGGAAATTATATTTTGTCATTCGTATTATGGATCCAATTGTAATTTCACCAGATTCTATGTAATGATTGTACTTCTGAGGTAAAGATGCTTTTTGTTTGTAGGCCCCATCAAATATTTCTACCTTGTAGCAGTTGTTACATTCATGGCCATGGCCGAAGTTTGAAATAGACAAAATTTGCACATTAGGTTTGAACCCTTAATTCCCATCATGGATAAGTTTAATTGCATCTGTGGTTAATATTGTAGCCATGGTCTATGGAAGTTGACTAACCCTGCAAAATTATATTACGTGTAAGATAGTGTTTGCATACAATTGGCGGATGTTTTTGTTTTAGAAAACATAGACCTCAACATAATGTTGAGCATAAGAATACACAAGTGGAGTACATCATTTTAAAAAAATAAATAAATGTGAGGAGCAATATTTTTCCTCAATATGTACTATAAGATCTATTCAATAAAATTAGTGCTATGAAGATCAATATGCACAATGGTGCTACAATGTAAACATAATATATAACTATATTCAACATTGAATATATCAAAGGGTTTGAAAGAAGCATACATATGACTATGATACTTCACATCTAGCTAAGTGTTGCAAGAGTGAATATTTACAATGATGATCAAATATATCATCATTTTGAGTAGCATTCCAATATATATTTGTTAGACTTAAGGTTATAGTTCAAGATAATATTCAAAATAAGGGGACACACATATTACAATAAGTTTTATTCATTAAAATTAGAACTATAAAGAACAATATGTACAATGACATTACAATGTAAACATAATATATAACAACTAAGGGTTCAAATATAAGTTCGACCACTAAATTCATTTCACTCCACATATAACTATTTTGACATCTTCATTTAGTTTCACAAAAACATCTAATTTGTATCATACTAGTAATCTTGATCGACATGTTGAAAAAGTAACTAACTTCCAAGAAGTTAGTTGAACTTCTTAGACCATATATCACTCAATAAATCTTGGAATTCATGCTTTAGTTCAAATGCATTGGCAACTCCATAATATTGACAATACTTCAATTCACGTAGGAAACCATAAAATAGCTCAAGAGCTTCATAGGTCGCATGAAATTTTTGGACAACTTCTTGCACCAATTCAACTTCATGATCCTCCACATCACTTAAATCTTGGCTTGTTTGCATAGCTTCTTCAAAAATTTCACGACAACTTGTCAAGACATTGTTTGAAAAAGCATCAACATTGTGGTGAGGGAAACCCAACCAATCCATAGATGTTGAGTCAGTTGCTAATAGAGGTAACTCATGGGTTTGTGGTGAGGGTGTATTGGAAGTAGAACCACTGCTTGAAATAGTAATAACATCTTCAAGTGCTCGTGCATTAGCCATATCCTGAAACTATAATTCAAAATAGCAATGCTAATATTAAAAACAATTGTTATTAACAAGGGCATAGGTATTGACTAAGACCCAAACTACAAGCATAAATAAGTATAAAATGTTCTTTGAATTTTATTTTTTGATGGACTATTTTAAAATGAATAAAAACTTTAACGTATTCATACAAATGGAGAGTGGAAGTGTAATTTCCTTTAATATTATATAATAAATTAATATAATATTATTTTGTAATTATAATAAATTATTATGAATAGCGATACTAATATTAAAAAACAATTTTCATTAACAAGGGCATAGGTATTGACTAAGACCCAAACTACAAGCATAAATAAGTCTAAAATGTTCTATGATTTTTTTTTTTGATGGACTATTTTTAAATGAATAAAAACTTTAACATATTCAAACAACTGGAGAGCGAAAGTGTAATTTTCTTTAATATTATATGATTAATTAATATAATATTATTTTTGTAATCATAATAAAGTAATATGAATAGATTTTTGTAATTACAATATTATATAATCAATTAACATTATATTATTTTGTAATTATCATTAAAAAAGCCTATTGACTAAATATATTTATTGATTTGACAATTTGAAATAAATAGAATAGTTATATTTACAAAATGATTAAGGATTTTAAATGAAGTGGAAAATATTATCATACAATTCATATATATATTTCAAAATATATAAAATTATAAATTAAATTTTTTAAATAAATGAAATAAAATAACTTTAATCATGTAAAAATTCAATAAACTTTATATAGATTAATTAGATAATAAATTAATATAATATTAGTTTGTAATTATAATAAATTATTATGAAATATGTAAAAACTAAAATTTCTTTGACGGTTCTTGGTTTTTAGTTTTTACGAATTGTTAAAATTTACTATTAACATTAAAATTTACTATTAACGTGTTTGATCTTGAGCCTGGATTTTCATTTGTAGATGTTGTTTGCGATGTGCCTTGGTCATAGTTGGCTTTGAACGTGAAAGGTGCAAGAATTAAGGGTTCGAAACCCCAGAAGTGCGAAAGAGTGAAGAGGTTATGAGAAGTGAGTGAAGAAGAGGTGCTTTCAGCGGATTATGAGGCAAGTGGATAGCATTATTAAGTCTATAAAGATGAGTTGGTGGCAAACAGTGACCTATTCGAAATAAATCCTAGTCTACCTTACTGGGTGGTTCATGCCATAAATTTGTCACCAATTTTCTGTCACCTCCATCATGCCATGTAAATCACGAGTCTGGTAGAAATACATTTAGTATTGTTGGAAGTATAAATCGTGCAAGCCTGAGTCAAGCAAAATAATTGTCAGTAGTATATTAAGTATTGTCCTAAATCCTACATACTCGCCTGAATCAATATGCCTCCTTCTTTATGCATAACCATACCTCAGCACAGTTTTGATAATAGGTTAATATAATTAGCTCATATGATAAGTGAATCTATCCAACACATATGGCTAAACATTCATGAAACGGTAATATAAGATTCAGATTCATAATAGCAGTATTCATTAGGATTGAACGCACTGTCAAAATAGTGCTTGTAGCTATAATAAAATTTATAATTTTGATGCAACGACAATAGTATTTCTTTTTTTAAAAATAAATGATCCATGTTTGGGTTTCAATTTAAATATTGACAAAAAAAATTTGCATGGAAGTTGTAGCAACGGTAGAATGAAGGTTGATAGATGGACGAGCGTGATTTAGTTAAGCTGTAGCGGAAATTTTCCGTAATGCGTTGTTTGGAAGCTTAAGAAAGGCCTCTTTGCTTTTCCATAAGGTTGCGGGTTTGAAACTTGGGAGAAAACGAAGGGACAGACGAGTAGGGACCTTGCATTGTGGAAGCACAGACGTTCTATCAGTTTTTTGCCTTGCAGTGGCAAATATGGGCATGAAGGCTCTGTGGCTACTGGAGTTATTGTGAAAGTTGGGAGTTTGGCTATTTTGGGCACAAAGATGAACGAATTCGAGGAAGGGGCAGAAAATCCCGAAGGAGAAAATTGGAATGGAGGACAAGAAAAAGGAAGAGGAAAAGGGGCGATTTTTCAAATTTTAACTAACAGCAACTTACGTGCAACAAATTTACTAAAACAATACACATTACAATGGAGTAAAACATAATTAAAAAACCAAGAGATTCACTGAAACTGTAGCAAGTGAATCACCTCAAGTTTCTTTCTTCGCCAATGCTTTGGTTCCACCTGTTTCTTCGCTATAGAGACTGCTAAAACACAAATAATGTCGTCCCCCTAAGAGCCATTTAACATTGCTCAAGGTTGGTTCACATTTATTGCATGGAGTGAGCTTTGGTGGCCTAGTAAATTGCAAGGCAAGCACGGAAACAGCAAGAAAGGTTGTGAAATGGCACAGTTGCACAGGGAGCCATACATGATGGAGACGGATAAGGACGCAATATTTAATGCTGGTAGTTCGTTGTGTACTGGGGAGGACAATCTGTATAGAAATAATACCCATTTCTGTCGACGGCATTGCCACCAATTATAAATTCAGGAGCCCATAAATTCGGCCCTTTTGGCCATTATAAGCTTCGGGAGAAGTTTGAGGGTAGCCGGTGGGTCCGTACAGGGATGCCCGGCGCTCAGGGCCATAGAAGTATATGCTAGAGCATGACACAACTATTCCCAGCACCCCACTCTTGCACATAAAAAAGCCGACGTTCATGGGGTCCCTACCGGCGTCAGACTGGGGGAAATGCCGATGGGGTTCCCCCACATAACAAATCTATCATTTACAAGATAAAAGCTTTCGGTAGATTTCTCACCAAAGTCCAAGAATTTTAAAACAACCACCAATTCGTTAGCATATGGCGCGAGAAACTCCATTTGCAAGTGAAAATTATAATATTAAACACCATGTTTTTGAAAACCTAACTTCTAAATTAAGTCATCACATTAATTTTCTTTTCTCATAAACAATTCTAAACGATGTTTTCTATAGTGTTTTAATAAAGTAAAAAAATCTTTCTCGTTTTTTAATAGCAAGTAGGCTATATAAATAGGTAACTCTTAATTAATTAATAGTATTTTGTAATTTAAATGTCAATAAAATAAAATTGACTAAAAGTTGTCCATGTTTCTATATACATGTATATTGAATGATTAAAAGTTGTTCATGTTTCTATATACATGTATATTGAATAATTCGTTGTTTTTGAATTTCAAAAGATTAGTGATTGAATAAAATTGTGGGGACTTGTAATTCAATGAGATGGCTAATATTCATTATGTTTGTCAAACCATATGTTCCTCTACACATGTCTTGGTAAAGAATGATGCCCAATCTATCAAAGTCTAGTAGCTATTTAATATTTGAAAATCATTTGGAGTAACTTGTCATTAATATTAAACAAGATAAGGTCTTTTGTAAAGCATTAAATGGCTTAGCATAATTGAAACATATCCATGATAATGGAGTATTATAAACTTAGAATAATAATGTGATAAATTATTTTAGACTGGTGTATAGATTATGATTTTTCTAATTATTTTATAAATGGTAGGATGTCAATTGTACTCACTATTAGTTGTTAGAGTAAAAACTATTCTTTCAGATAGTGAAGGTATCTTATTAAAAATTAAAATCTTATCCAAAATTATACATTTTAAAATTTGTGCTTTTGAGAGCCACAAAATTTACAAAACAAAAATAAATGAAGTGAAAAATAAAATGTAACTACAAAATCAATCAAATAGAATTCAAAGTTTGATAGGATCAACGCAAATAATTTTTTAAA
>VDFB02197170.1:0-12253 GCA_007258455.2 Sequoia sempervirens
GCTAAATCACGGGCGGCTGCCACGTGGACTGTACAAGGTGGGGCCTGAGGAAATTTTTGTACGATATATTTTAAATGTTTCATTGCTTCCAAAGCAAAACATTTAAAATGAAATATTTGACAAGGTCGGGGGGAAATTCATTAAAAATGAGCAAAAGTGGAGAAATTAGGGCAACTAGTCAAGTCAAGAGCAGGTTACACAACATACAAAATGGTATGCCCATTGTACCCCCATACCGCTTTAAACTTATTAATTTTTGTGTTAACTCGTTATGATGATACTATTAGGGTTTTGATTTGGTTGGTGTAGTTTGATGATGTTGTTATTCCTTTTCTGGACATAATCGGTTGATATGACATTACTAGTATGATTTGTGATATCTTGTGTGTTGTTGGATTTTGTTTATTTAAATGATTTATCATTAATATTTATATGCCAATGTGATGTTATTTAATTCGGTATTATTATATGATGCAGTAGTTTAATATCATGTTATCTTATGTCAATTTGGTTAGAAATGTTAGCTCATTATTGATATTATAATTGTTAGGGTAGGTTAGGTAGAGGACAGTGTAGCATCACTCATTCACGAGTGCCCTGCTACACTGCAATTCCTTCTCGTGATAGGATGTTCGATTATATATACATATACATGTGTTACTTGACGTTTATCTGGATGCAGGATTGCAGGAATAAGTCTCGATTCCACCTGCTTCGGCAGGACAGGGCGAGCAATAAATTAACCCAATGGGTAAAAGTTGAAAAAGGGAGTAGGCTTGGAAGTGTCCCCGTCCCAAGTCCGTCGTCTGTTGTGAGTCGTGTTTTGACTGTAGTGTCGTCGTTGTCTTGTATGTAGTTTTATTATTGAGTATTTGTTTTATTCTTGGTTAGTGTTTAATTAACTAATCGTAATTCATAAAATAATTAAGTATTGTTTCACTGTTATTTGATTTAATCAAGAGCTGGAAAAATGTTAAAATTGAATAAATAATAAATTAAAAGTGATTTAATTAATTAAAAGTGAAAATAATTATAATTAAATTAATATAGTTGAGAGTCATTAAATATTATTTTTTATTAATATTAAATTAGGAAATTTTGTGGAGATAATATCTAAATTTAAATAATTATTCCAATTAAAATTTTAGATAAATGTGAGCTTTTAAAAGCTGGAAAAGGACCAATAGGAAGGGGGCTTTTTGTGAAAAGAAAGCAGATGTGCTTTATGGAGTTTTATTTTTGATTTATTGTTTTGATGAGGAAATTTATTGACACAAAAGTTTGTTCTGGGGGGAGTTTTGCTCTGTAGTTTTTAGATCTAGAAAAGAAAAATAAGAAAATAGCTTTCAGTTTTGGAGTCTTGAGTAGTTTTGGAATAAAAATTATTGTGAGTTTGGAAAGAGAAGATTGTTCAGAAGAACGTTGGAAGGGAAGATCGTGAGAAGAGTAGAAGGCGGAAAGTCAAGAGGGGATTCAGAAGTATTCTTTAGCAAACGAAGGGTTTCAGGTTTCTTTCAAGTTCTTTATTTCTTTTATGAATTATTCTTCTGTAATAAATTTTGACTGCCATGTTTAAAAAGTAATTTCTCCTTGTGTTTTAAAAAAAAAAAAAAAAAAAAAGGATTCCTGTGATTGAGATTGTCTATTAAAATATTTGTGTTTCTCGGTAGTGAAAACCTCGTTTAAAGTTCTTCAATAAAAACTTAATTTTGGAATCATTGAAAAGAAAATCGTATTGTATTCATGAGGATTAGTTTTGCATGTCAAAATTTATATTGAATCTTTTGAAAACCATGTATTCTTTTTATTGTTCAGAATCTCTTATTAGCCTTATATATATATATAAAATTCTGGTTGTGTTATTTGAATATAGTTTGTTTAATTAATTTCATGATTATTTTATAACCTCTTCTGTATTTTTTTCCCCCTTATATTAAGTTTTAATATAATATATAAATAAGATGTTCTGGTCAGAACAAAATAAATAAATAGATTTATATATTGCTGTAGGCTGGGTTAGGTCTCAATTTCTGTGCTTGAATAAAATAATATCAGGGTTTCGAAATTTGTGCCTTATTATAAGTTATGATTTTAAATGTATTTTTTTATTATCATTTCGAATTTTGTAGCAATGAAATGATATTAAAGATTTAATTTAAAAAGTTATAAATTTTTGTAAACAAAATAAAGTTATATATATTTTATGGGGAAGGGGCGGACGGCTGTCGCCGTACCATCCCCCGACCCCCTGTCCCTATGCGCGGCAGTGGCAGCCGCCACTAGGCTGCGCACAACAGCCGTAAGGCTGCTGTACGCAGCCCAGTGGGGGCTGCGGCCTCCCTTGGGAGGTACGCAGTACCTCCCTTGGGAGGTGCGCAGTACCCCCTGCTGCGTGGTTTAAATTTAAAATCTAAATTTATTTATTGTTTTCTTATGCGTTTTATATTTATTTATATAAATATATAATTTGTAAAATATAGATATGTGTTAATATGTATGGTATATATTATTTAATATATATAGTACATATTATTTAATATATATATATTATATATATATTAGTTGGGAATTTTTATAATATAATTAAAATTAGGATTCTATTTCTATATAGATGTGTTTTTTTTGATGTATAGATAGATATATATATTCATTTATTTATATGTTTATAAAAATTAAAGTTTTGCAATATGATTTTGTTAATTTTATTATATGATTATTTCATATAAATGGATATATATAGGTAACAGATTTGTTTTGTAGCGAATGAAAATTTAATAAGATAAGATTAAGAAAAGTTTTAAAATTATAATGTAACCGAAGGAGTTTAAATTAAATTGTGTTTTTTATTTAAATTGAATTGCCTCAAGTAAATAATTTATTTAATTGATTAAATTTATTGTATGTTGAAATGATTTTTGAGGCGTTGTGAATATACTGGTTATTCTAGAGGTCATTTATTTAATCCATGTTAATTATTTACTTAATTTCTTGTGTGATGTAATTGTTTGAATGGGTTTGGGAAATCCCAACGTTAGATAATGAGTTGCCTGGAATGCTTTTCTATCATGTTCTTTTATTCTCCATGTCGGGCAATTAGGGTTAAGGGTATTGTAAGTCTTCTAGAGAAGTTCTCCAGAGTGGAATAGTATGTGTTGAGGATTACTGTGTGAGTCGCCTTGATGTATTGTACTTTGTTATTGTACCCAGTTTTCACGAACGGGATTTGTGCCTCCTAAGAAATAGGAGTGGGTAATGAGAATTGTACCTCCTTTGGAAGGAGTGTGTATTTGGATTGGTTTCCTCCAGTGGATTGGAGTGGGTTCCTTGTTTGGTTTTCTCCTTGACTTGGAGAGTTTATATTGTTCAGTTACCTAGTGTGGTATTGTGTCTTGTGTGTTGTCGATAGGAGAGTGGCTCTTTGTGGGGGTCCGGCACACAAAGGGGCGCCAGGGTAACCTACCTAGAGTTTAATTAAGTGATAATCTAAAAGAATTAATGGGGGGGCTTTCACACTAATAAAGATTAAAGGATGTCTCTCTCGTGAAGCAAGTGAATGATAAGGCTCGAGATGAGATGGGACGCATAGTTTTGCATGAGGGTCCGGCGGCCGGTAGAGGCAAGCCAGGGTAACCCAGAATGGGGGTCCGGTAGCCTAGGAAGGTTGAGCCAGGGTAACTCATGGCAATTTATGCATGACACTCTTCCTATGTCAACAGCTAGCCAGTTATTGTGCGATGTTCATGATCTTGTTCTCTGGAAGCATTGTAACCTCATGTTAAGTAACTTTGTGATTGTAGTTGTGAAGTAATATTGTGATTGTTGTGGTTAAGTGCCTTGTTATTGTCTCTTTGGTCATTGTTGGATGAGGTCTTTGTTATTATGCCTTGGGTTCATTGAAGTTGTGCATGTGACTAGTTGTTATTTGGGAAGGTGTTTTATTGTTATGTTCTGAAGTGATTTGTTGTTGTGCCTCTTGGAATGGTTGTTGTGAGTTTTCTAAATGGTCTTGGATGTTATATGTTTGTTGGGAGTTAGTCTTTGTTGTTGTTAGGCGTACTTGGTCGGGGACCCTTCCTTGTCTACTCTCAGCACGGGGGTGGTTGGGTGGAACGTGCTTCGCACCCCGTTGGGTTCCCTCTTCTATTACAAATGTATCTTTTACTTGCAGGTTTTGGCGGATGTTGATGATCCAGTTATTCTTATGTACCAGATAGTTGTATATACTTCAGTTGTAATCTATTTAATGTGTTCATTATTGTATTGTCTCCCACGTGTGTTGGGATGACCTTGATGTGATTGTATATGTAATTTTGAGATTGTAATATTTTATCATTGGGATGTAATAATTATTCAAGCCATGTATTTATTCAGGATCGTTTGTTATAGGTTGTTATGTTGAAACTGTATCTATCGAAAATATGTAATACTTTATATCTTTATAATTCCATGTATTGTCATATGTGCATATGTTATTAATATGGAGATAGTTGGTGGATATTTTAAATAATGGAATGGGAATGAATAGTTTTACGTAGTAGATTAATTATTGTTGTCTCATTATCGTTGTTATGGGTTAGTGTAGTCATGTCACTTCGTGTACCCCATTGGAACTAGTTGTGCCTCATGATACATTGTTATGTTATAGTACTTAAGTATGTTTATTTTATGTTCTTTATTTTAAAAAAAAAATTGTTCCGTTGTTTTAGTTCCTTTGGGGTTCGCACGGCGGGGCGTGACAGCTTGGTATCAGAGCCAGGTTTGCAAACACTGGGGTCTCTGGGTAATTAGGTCCATTAGGCAACGTCACGTTTGAACTCTGTGCACTCTTGTGTGTTATTTTGTTTGTTTGTTCGGTGTGCTTTTGTTGTGTATGGGTTTTGACTAAAACCTATTCCTTGGTGTGTCTTCAGGATGAAGATAAGGAGCACACCTCGGAAGAAGGTTCGTGACCCATTTGTTAGACGGCTTTGGAAGATCAGACTCCAATACAATTATTCCAATTGCTTTGAGCCGTCAGATCTAGAGACCATTGCGGAAGCTCTAAGGAGACTCCGTCGCGAAAAAAGGGAATGGACACCTTCCAGCAAGGCAGCTGTTAAGGTGGCCATCCTGGCTATCCGCATGCAATCTCGTTAGTTTTGTTGGTTACTCTATTTTATTTTGTATTTAATGGCTTCCAGGAGTAAGCCATGTCCTAGGGGGGGAGGATGTAATACCCCTCATACTGTTTAAACTTATTAATTTTTGTGTTAACTCGTTATGATGATACTATTAGGGTTTTGATTTGGTTGGTGTAGTTTGATGATGTTGTTATTCCTTTTCTGGACATAATCGGTTGATATGACATTACTAGTATGATTTGTGATATCTTGTGTGTTGTTGGATTTTGTTTATTTAAATGATTTATCATTAATATTTATATGCCAATGTGATGTTATTTAATTCAGTATTATTATATGATGCAGTAGTTTAATATCATGTTATCTTATGTCAATTTGGTTAGAAATGTTAGCTCATTATTGATATTATAATTGTTAGAGTAGGTTAGGCGAGAGGACAGTGTAGCATCACTCGTTCACGAGTGCCCTGCTACACTGCAATTCCTTCTCGTGATAGGATGTTCGATTATATATACATATACATGTGTTACTTGACGTTTATCTGGATGCAGGATTGCAGGAATAAGTCTCGATTCCACCTGCTTCGGCAGGACAGGGCGAGCAATAAATTAACCCAATGGGTAAAAGTTGAAAAAGGGAGTAGGCTTGGAAGTGTCCCCGTCCCAAGTCCGTCGTCTGTTGTGAGTCGTGTTTTGACTGTAGTGTCGTCGTTGTCTTGTATGTAGTTTTATTGTTGAGTATTTGTTTTATTCTTGGTTAATGTTTAATTAACTAATCGTAATTCATAAAATAATTAAGTATTGTTTCACTGTTATTTGATTTAATCAAGAGTTGGAAAAATGTTAAAATTGAATAAATAATAAATTAAAAGTGATTTAATTAATTAAAAGTGAAAATAATTATAATTAAATTAATATAGTTGAGAGTCATTAAATATTATTTTTTTTTAATATTAAATTAGGAAATTTTGTGGAGATAATATCTAAATTTAAATAATTATTCCAATTAAAATTTTAGATAAATGTGAGCTTTTAAAAGCTGGAAAAGGACCAATAGGAAGGGGGCTTTTTGTGAAAAGAAAGCAGATGTGCTTTATGGAGTTTTATTTTTGATTTATTGTTTTGATGAGGAAATTTATTGACACAAAAGTTTGTTCTGGGGGGAGTTTTGCTCTGTAGTTTTTAGATCTAGAAAAGAAAAATAAGAAAATAGCTTTCAGTTTTGGAGTCTTGAGTAGTTTTGGAATAAAAATTATTGTGAGTTTGGAAAGAGAAGATTGTTTAAAAGAATGTTGGAAGGGAAGATCGTGAGAAGAGTAGAAGGCGGAAAGTCAAGAGGGGATTCAGAAGTATTCTTCAGCAAACGAAGGGTTTCAGGTTTCTTTCAAGTTCTTTATTTCTTTTATGAATTATTCTTCTGTAATAAATTTTGACTGCCATGTTTAAAAAGTAATTTCTCCTTGTGTTTAAAAAAAAAAAAAAAAGATTCCTGTGATTGAGATTGTCTGTTAAAATATTTGTGTTTCTCGGTAGTGAAAACCTCGTTTAAAGTTCTTCAATAAAAACTTAATTTTGGAATCATTGAAAAGAAAATCGTATTGTATTCATGAGGATTAGTTTTGCATGTCAAAATTTATATTGAATCTTTTGAAAACCATGTATTCTTTTTATTGTTCAGAATCTCTTATTAGCCTTATATATATATATATATAAAATTCTGGTTGTGTTATTTGAATATAGTTTGTTTAATTAATTTCATGATTATTTTATAATCTCTTCTGTATTTTTTTTCCCCTTAAATTAAGTTTTAATATAATATATAAATAAGATGTTCTGGTCAGAACAAAATAAATAAATAGATTTATATATTACTGTAGGCTGGGTCAGGTCTCGATTTCTGTGCTTGAATAAAATAATATCATACTGGAATTGGTCGCTTTGATGTGAATTTAAAATAAAATAATATATATATATGTGTCGGTAACTATGTGAAGAAAATGAAATTTCGTGATAACAAATAATAATAATAATAGTAATATCGCAGATATATATATAAATATTTATATTCCTTTCGGGAATTCAAATCCAATCGCTTAGAGGTTTTTATATATAAAAGTAATGTAAAAACAAATTAAACAAATAAGATTAAAGTTTTAAAAAAATTTGGGAAATGGGAATGGATCTACGCAAGCGTCAGCATCACCGTCTCCCCCACGCATCTGTCATGTCTCCCTTGGGAGGTAATGCCAGTGACTCCCTCGGGAGGTGCGTGCGATCTACTTTGTTTTTTATTTTAAAAAAAACAAATTTAAAAGTTTTTAAAATTCCTTTTATTATTTTTTTAAATTCCCTCATATTTTTAATTATAAAGTTTGTAAATAAATTTAATATTCAATTTAATTTATTCAATTTTATAATTTGATTATTATTAATATTTAGATTATATAATTATATATATTAATATATTTTGTTGATATAATTGAATTCGGTTTTTTTTTTTTATGCAAATTTATATAATCATATTTAGTTTATAATATATATATATATATATTGATTTTGTATGTTTTAGAAAGTTAATTTATAAATTTTAATAATATATTTTTATAAGTGATTTAATTCAGAGGATTATTTTAGTGATGAATTATATAATTTTCCATATATAGTAATGTAAAAAAAATAAATAAATAAATAAATAAATATTAACTTGTATTGTTATAGTTAATTGTGGAAATCGGAGTTAACTTTGAGAAAATTGCAATATTCAATGTAGTTGTGTAATCTTTAAGTAAATTGTGTGTGTTGAATTGAATAGTTATTTATGCGGTTATGTTAGAAAATAAGTTTGAAAATTTTAATATTTTGCAAGATTATAGTTAATTAGAAAATTGGAAATTAGTTGTGTTGTGTTGAAAGTGTAATTGATTAATTTATGGGGTGAAATTCATTATTGTAAATTGTCTTATGGATTTGATTAAACGTAATTGTGATTTTTGAAATTATTTGTTAATTCTACTGTGGCATTTTCTTCATAGTGCTTTTGTGTTGTATGGGAAAACCCTAGGTTCACCTTACTGTTCGTAAGAGTATAAGTTATTGTTAAGGGCTTCCAGAGTTGGAATGCGTGTCTTTCATGTTCTTTTATTCCCTATGTCAGGCAATTAGGGTTAAGGGTATTGTAAGTCTTCTAGAGAAGTTTTCTTGAGTGGGATGTTATATGTAGGGGTTCATTTTGGTGAATCGCCTTGATGTATTGTACTATGATGTTGTACCTGGTTTCCACGAACGAGAATTTGTGCCTCCTAGGAAATAGGAGTGGGTAATGAGATTTGTACCTCCTTTGGAAGGAGTGTGTATTCGAATTGGTTTCCTCCAGTGGTTGGAGTGAGTTTCTTGTTTTGTTTTCTCCTTGGATTGGAGAGTTTGTGTTGTCTAGTTACCTATGGTGGTATCGTGCCTTGTGTGTTGTCGATAGGAGAGTGGCTCTTTGTGGGGGTCTGGCACACAAAGGGGCGCCAGGGTAACCTACCTAGAGTTTAATTAAGTGATAATCTAAATGAATTAATGGGGGGGCTTTCACACTAATAAAGATAAAGGATGTCTCTCTCATGAAGCAAGTGAATGATAAGGCTCGAGATGAGATGGACGCATAGTTTTACGTGAGGGTCCGGCGGCCGGTAGAGGCAAGCCAGGGTAACCCAGGATGGGGGTCCGGTAGCCTAGGAAGGTTGAGCCAGGGTAACTCATGGCAATTTATGCATGACACTCTTCCTATGTCAACAGTAGCCAGTTATTGTGCGATGTTCATGATCTTGTTCTCTGGAAGTGTTGTAACCTCGTGTAAGTGACTTTGTGATTATAGTTGTGAAGTATTATTGTGATTGTAGTGGTTAAGTGCCTTGTTGTTTTCTCTTTGGTCATTGTTGGATGAGGTCTTTGTTATTATGCCTTGAGTTCATTAAAGTTGTGTGTGCGACTAGTTGTTATTTGGGAAGATGTTTTATGGTTATGTTCAGAAGTGATTTGTTGTTGTACCTCTTAGAATGGTTGTCGTGAGTTTTCTAAGTGGTCTTTGATGTTTTATGTCTGTTGGGAGTTAGTCTTTGTTTTGTTAGGCGTACTTGGTCGGGGACCCTTCCTTGTCTACTCTCAGCACGGGGGTGGTTGGGTGGAACGTGCTTCGCACCCCATTGGGTTCCCTCTTCTGTTGCAGATGTATTTTCTTGCAGGTTTTGGCGGATGTTGATGATCCAGTGTCCTTATGTACCAGATTGATGTATATACTTCACTTGTAATGCATTCTTTGATGTGTTGTCTCCCACGTGTGTTGGGATGACCTTGATATGATATGTATATGTAGTTATTGAGATGTATTTCCAGTCCATTGTACTCTTCTATCATTGGGATGTAATAATTATTCAAGCCATGTATTTATTCAGGATCATTTGATATAGTTGGTTATGATGAGTTGTATCTATCGAAAATATGTAATACTTTATATCTTTATAATTCCATGTATTGTCATATGTGCTTATGTTATTAATATGGTTATAGTTGATGAATATTTTATATAATGGAATGGGAATGAATAGTTTTACGTAGTAGATTAATTATTGTTATCTCATTATCGTTGTTATGGGTTAGTGTAGTCATGTCACTTCGTGTACCCCTTTGGAACTAGTTGTGCCTCATGATACATTGTTATGTTATAGTACTTATGTATGTTTATTATATTCTTTTAAAAAAAAAAAAATTGTTCCGTTGTTTTAGTTCCTTTGGGGTTTGCACAGCGGGGCATGACAGCTTGGTATCAGAGCCAAGGTTGCAAACACTGGGGTCTCTGGGTAATTAGGTCCATTAGGCAACCTCACGTTTGAACTCTGTGCACTCTTGTGTGTTATTTTGTTTGTTTGTTCGGTGTGCTTTTGTTGTGTATGGGTTCTGACTAAAACCTATTCCTTGGTGTGTCTTCAGGATGAAGATAAGGAGCACACCTCGGAAGAAGGTTCGTGACCCATTTGTTAGACGGCTTTGGAAGATCAGACTCCAATACGATTATTCCAATTGCTCTGAGCCGTCAGATCTAGAGACCATTGCGGAAGCTCTAAGGAGACTCTGTCGCGAAAGAAGGGAATGGACACCTTCCAGCAAGGCAGCTGTTAAGGCGCCATCCTGGCTATCCGCATGCAATCTCGTTAGTTTTGTTGGTTACTCTATTTTATTTTGTACTTAATGGCTTCCAGGAGTAAGCCATGTCCTAGGGGGGGAGGATGTAATACCCCTCATACTGTTTAAACTTATTAATTTTTGTGTTAACTCGTTATGATGATACTATTAGGGTTTTGATTTGGTTGGTGTAGTTTGATGATGTTGTTATTCCTTTTCTGGACATAATCGGTTGATATGACATTACTAGTATGATTTGTGATATCTTGTGTGTTGTTGGATTTTGTTTATTTAAATGATTTATCATTAATATTTATATGCCAATGTGATGTTATTTAATTCAGTATTATTATATGATGCAGTAGTTTAATATCATGTTATCTTATGTCAATTTGGTTAGAAATGTTAGCTCATTATTGATATTATAATTGTTAGAGTAGATTAGGCGAGAGGACAGTGTAGCATCACTCGTTCACGAGTGCCCTGCTACACTGCAATTCCTTCTCGTGATAGGATGTTCGATTATATACATAGACATGTGCTACTTGACGTTTATCTGGATGCAGGATTGCAGGAATAAGTCTCGATTCCACCTGCTTCGGCAGGACAGGGCGAGCAATAAATCAACCCAATGGGTAAAAGTTGAAAAAGGGAGTAGGCTTGGAAGTGTCCCCATCCCAGGTCCGTCGTCTGTTGTGAGTTGTGTTAGGATTGAAGTCTTGTCTTGTCTTGTATGTAGTTTTATTGTTGAGTATTTATTTTATTCTTGGGTAGTGTTTAATTAATTAATCGTATTGCATAAAATAATTAATTAAGGTTGCACTGTTATTTGATTTAATCGAGAGTTAGAAAAATGTTAAAATTAAATAAATAATAAATTAAAAGTGATTTAATTAATTAAAAGTGAAAATAATTATAATTAAATTAATATAGTTGAGAGTAATTAAATATTATTTTTATTAATATTTAATTAGAAAATTTGTGTGAAGATAATATCTAATTTAAATAAATTATTTCAATTAAAATTTTAGATAAATGTGAGCTTTTAAAAGCTGAAAAAGGACCAATAAGGAAGGGGGCTTTTTGGGAAAAGAAAGCGGAAAAAGATCGATTGATTTTAATTAGTGATTTATTATTTTTATGAAGGGAATTATTTCACACACAAGTTTTTTTTTAGTTTTGCTCTGTGTTTTTGGATCAAAAGAAAAATAAATAAATAAATGAAAGAAAAAAGATAGTTTGGAGTTTTGGAGGTTTTTCTGGGTAAAAATTATTGTGAGGTTGGAAGGAAAAGATTGTTCAGAAGAACGTTGGAGGGGAAGATCGTGAGAAGAGTAGAAGGCAGAAAGTCAAGAGGAGGATTTAGAAGGATTCTTCAGCAAACGAAGGGTTTCAGGTTCCTTTCAAGTTCTTTATTTCTTTTCTGAATTATTCTTCTGTAATAAATTTTGACTGCCATGTTTAAAAAAAGTAATTTCTCCTTGTGTTTTAAAAGAAAAGATTCCTGTGATTGAGATTTGTCTGTTAAAATATTTGTGTTTCTCTGTAGTGAAAACCTCATTTAAAATTCTTCAATAAAAACTTAATTTTGGAATCATTGAAAAGAAAATCGTATTGTATTCATGAGGATTAGTTTTGCATGTCAAAATTTATATTGAATCTTTTGAAAACCATGTATTCATTTTATTGTTCAGAATCTCTTATTAGCCTTATATATATATATATAAAATTCTGGTTGTGTTATTTGAATATAGTTTGTTTAATTAATTTCATGATTATTTTATAATCTCTTCTGTATTTTTTCCCCTTAAATTAAGTTTTAATATAATATATAAATAAGATGTTCTGGTCAGAGAAAAATAAATAAATAGATTTATATATTGCTGTAGGCTGGGTCAGGTCTCGATTTCTGTGCTTGAATAAAATAATATCAGGGTTTCGAAATTTGTGTAAGTGCTTGATGTGAATTTA
>VDFB02197172.1:0-17477 GCA_007258455.2 Sequoia sempervirens
GGCATGTATTAGTAATTGCTAAGTGCGGATAAAGTCTTATTGAAATATCTAAATCTTAATTGGAAATTTCCTTGATGAATATTAATAATCAGTGCAATGTAGTGTGAGAAGTTTGTCATTTGGTTGAATCTAGTTAATTTTGTCATGGCAGTAAAGACTTTTACGCCAAAAGTTCTTAGTGAAGAATCTTTCATTCTATTAGCTCTGGTAACCAATGCCGACCTGAGAAATTACTCAAATCACTAATTTACTTCTCTGTTAGATCTAGGGTTCAAAACTGAGCACTTCTTGTTCTCAGCCTTAATAAGTTGAGTTAGATCTGGTCATCATTCTCTTCACCAAATCGAGTCTTTATGTGAAGCATGTAAAGGAATCTTTTTGTTTAAAACATGCAACGAAAGGATCTAGGATCGTAATTAAAAATCCTTTAGAATAGAATGAAATTACAAGGAATTTCCATGACTTTTGAAAGCATTTGAAAAACAGAGCTTTTGCAATATTCTTATTCTGGGTTGACCGAAAGAAGACTCTTTTGTTGTGAACCTGAATAGGAACTTAGACTTGTTTCGGGCTTCTCTTCTATTAACTGAGTTGGGATAATGTATTCCTCTTCCTCACTTCAAGACCATAATGCAAAGATAAAATGTTAATACCTGAAGGGTCTCCTCACCTAATAAGTATCCCAGTATATATTTACTCAACGGAAGCAATTATTGGTTAAGAAAGTAATTTGCCTTAGGAGAAGTGATAGGTACTGAGCAGAGTCTCTCTCTCTTTTTAAAATATGCTTTTGTGATAAACTTAAACTTAAGTTACGAGGAATATTTCTACCTAGACTTTGTGTCATAGACTAAGAAGTTAAAGGGTTAAGATCTGAAAACCCCAATAAATCAAATATGTCTCACAATATGTTCGTGCTCAATGAAAAACAACATTCGTAAAGAAGAGATTAAATAAGAACTAGAGTGTTAGTAATGTTAATTTGATGGAAACCTATTGAAGGTCAAAGGCTAAGCCCTTTCCTCTTTAGAGGTGTTAAAATGAAATCAAGTGGTCCCCTAATAGGTGTGAAATAATATTGAGGCGGGACTCCATATATTCAACCAATAATTGCTGGGTCCATGGCCCAGAAAAGAAGAGAGTGAGGAATCAGAACAAGTACTAAACTTTGAATCCTTAAACAAGAAGTGATTCCAAACCAAGATCTGGTAATGTTAATCCTTAACCTTGAACTACGAGAAGATTGTTAACCAAACCAGATACGGTAAGATTAAACTTGATCTAAGAGTTATCATGTCGAGCAAGGATGCGTGCTGTCGGCACAGTGATGCCACAAATAATTAATTAAAAAAAATCCTTGGCCAAGGTAGATGCCCGTTTGGCAATGTCAGCTTCCATGGCCAGATATACCCTGATCAGGATGATTCTTCTGATAGGAGGTACCTATAGAGGGAGGATCGATCAGTGGTATAGGTTAGTGGACATCAGGCTCAGAGGCATGATGATAAATCGATCCATGTTGATTACCCTGGAAGTGAAGGTAGTTAACCCAGGTTGAAGAAACTCGGGAGACTAGTAGGTCTTGGTTGGGCGGTAAAGCCCCTGATGATAATTCTCTTTCCCTCATCGCTAAAGAAGCCAAGTATAAAAACAAGATGATGATGTCAAATGTATTTCTTCCTCACTCGTAAATCCAGGTACATGCAATGCTATTTAAGCTTACTTTCATTTATGCAATGAACGGTGTTCTTGTATGTTAAATGTCCGTTGTAAGAATTTACAATTAATTAGTTAGACTGTTACTGGTATCATTCAGCTGAAATGAAAGATCTGAAACTAGTTAATGAACAAAGAGAAGCTATTTCCTTTCCTTAGTTCATATATTGGTTAATGGGAACCCTAGTTTGACAGTTATTTAGTTGTAATCTTCTGTGTGACGATTGATGGAAACAGTTAGATGTTACCTTTTAGCTGAAACTGAAAACTTGGAAGTTAGTTGGAAATTTAAAATGAACAGTTGAAATGATTTGGAAACAAGTTAGTTGTGCTTCAGCTGAAATCGAAAAAAAAATGGTTGAATTTTTAAAACCGTAGTCTGGTTAGGTTGTTACATATGAATTATCAGGCTACGGGTTGACTGAACCTCGGGGCTCATCATACCTTCGAAAGTGAAATCAACGAACCTTGTAAACCTTTGCTTCGTCTATCCGCGGTGGTGGCGGTATTTTGCATTAAATCTATCACAGGAAGTGATAGTTATTGTTGAAAGATTTTTGTATTGGATCTATCACAGGAAGTGATAGTTACTGTAAACAATTTTCATGATTGAGTCTATCACAGGAAGTGATAGCCAATCCTATAAATCAATCTTATACTGAGCCTATCACAGCGAGTGATAGCCTTTTTTTTGTAACCATTGGAATTGAATCTGTCTCAGGAAGAGATAATAATTTTTGTAAATAATTTTTCTTGTAACCGTTAGAAGCTCTTAGAAATAATTTGAGTTATCAAGTAATTATGAAATTATTCTAAGTTAGGGCAAGGTATGCCTAGGGTACCGAGATTGTGATCAAAACTTAAATAATAGCTTAATTTGAACTTGTGGGCTAAAGAATTGGAAAGATCCAGAAGCAATAAACCAAGTGCAGGGGCATCTGAGCATCAAAAATCCTTGAAATTATAACAAGATAAGATGAAATCTGGTCTAACTTCTAGATGGTTCTGAAAAAGCCAAGTGGAATTAAAGGATCAAGATGATAAGAAAAGCAATAGTCAAGGTGAACATGTTGTTACATGAAAGATAACTTGAGAAAAGGGGAAGCAAGTTAGTGTTTTATTTATTTTTAACTCCTTTGTGGAGAGTAGAAGAATGAGTCAGTAACTGAATGGATGTTTAATTACTTCATGGAAGAGGAGTTACCTCATATTGATAATATTGTAAGATCACAAATTAAGTTGTTGAGGTTATCACTTTTGGTTCTTCGTCAGATCGATGAATCAGGAAGTTGTTGTCATGAGCAGCATGAAAGGCAGATATAATATGACAAGATGATGGATAACTTAAGGTGACAAGTTTGTTAACTACATGCATGGCCTGCAATGTTACTGGAATGATAAATACTTGTTAGAAGGATATTGACTATATGACAAACAAAGCTTTCACTATGCTTCTTAATGAATTACGTATGAACCTTTTGATCAAGTCTCAAAACATATTTACTTGTTAATCAACAAGAAAGAATTTTGAATTTTATGGTACCTCAGGAAGTGTTGGCATATATAGTGCAATTATAAATATCTCATATATTTATTTTGTCATCAATATTTAAAGACTTCAGGTGAAATTGGTTCATCCTCTCAGCAGTGAACGTGTTTAGGCCAGTTGCAGTAAAATTTCACGGTGCAAATATAGACATACAAATCTTGGATAAGCATCACTGGTAGAACTCTTGGACAGGTTTCTATGATTGGCACTACAGAGACATTTCCTTGTGAACAGAGTTAATGGAGACAACAACGACAGGAATAAGGTGACGGTGAGTATCTGCCAAGTTATCTCTTGAAGACACAAAAAAAAAAAAAAAAAAAAATAGTTTATTGACACAAAACCTCTTGACCTCTTGGCACCGTTTATTGTTCAAAAATTTAGTTCATGAATGGTACAATGGTGATGGAGCAGTTAAGCAGACAACTTGTGTGAATTTGTAAACATTTCTGTTGATACACCAAGTTTATATGTGATTCTGATAAAATTTGCAATTCTGACACGCTTAGTTATTGTTATCTATCTGAGAAGAGATAGAAGATCCATGTTATGAGTTAATAGGAATGAGAGTGTTGCAGTTACAAACATGACACAAAGCCTGCTTTTCTGCAAGGTTATTACAGATCTTCTTGGCAACACCTGACAATGGCATAATGACTCTGATGTCTTTAACTATAGCATTTTTGCTAGTGGTAATCTTAGTGATGGCAACATAAGGACATACAAAGTCACAGGTAAATGGTATTCTTTAATTGGTGGAAACTTGATACAAATGATATTTGTTTGGTTTCTCAGTTGGTTAAGCCACCGATGATCATTAAGCAGGTATCTGTAACACATGTTATGAACAGGAACATGCGTACCATGGATATGAATATAATACATTGGTTTCCTCATATGTGTCACAACACAATACTTTGGTCGGATAGTTGTACAAAGCTCATTCTTAATTGGGAAAGCTTTTCATGCTTAATTCTTACACCGGTTGATAGTGATTGCATTATTGTCTTTTCAAGAAGTGATTTATTGGCATGGAATGCAGAGAAAATGGTATAGAACTAGGAAATGCTTGCTCACCGAGATTCGTGAGAAAATCAATTGCTGTAATTAAGCATAAGTAAGGATGAAAGTTCGAAGGACTTATTGTGTGATGCGTTTGTAACACAGTATCTAACTTAATGTAAGTTTTTGGAAGGACTGATGGCAGTGCAGCAATCTACTTCCTTGTAAATGACTTAGTTAAGTCACGTGGTGTATGATAAATGTTCTCTAGAACTTGGCACTGTAATGGATTTTGGTAAAATCCCTTTTTATACTGGCAAGTGATGCCATTGCTTTATTTCCTAAATTCTAAAGTAGTCTAGCCGCGGAATTTTGAAAAAATTGTTTATGGCCATTTGGTCAGAATTGGGTTCAGTAATGAAAATGAGCTCAGCCTATTGATTCCTTGTTGAAATTAAAACTGTTATAATCAAGATTGAGTTAAGTTATCGTACAGGAGCATTGTGGGTTGTTTCTCAATATTTGATGAAATGTTCATCTCTACTGTGTCCTGGATGGGCCTCTATCGGATTTTGCAAGGAAGTAAATTGTATTAAATATACCTTGTATGATCTTAACTTGGCAAAGAAGGAAATCTTGTGTTATGATATGTCGGCAGACAGGTAGTCCAGTAAGCCAGGTGAATAGTTTCTCCAAGTCGAGCAGGATGGTGAACATATACTCCAGACACTTAGCTAACCAGAGTTGTCGTACTTAGTAGGAGGGTATCCTTAGTAGTGCGACAGGAGTGGTTAAGTGGGGGTACACACCAGAGCTCAGATGGCAACTGAAGGGGAAAAGTTCTTCCTTTTAGTGGCGTGCCGAGTCTTGGAGGATAGTTAAATTGAAAAGAGAATTCTGATCTTTTCTCTGTACTTACATAATAATTTATTTTAATGATGCATTAGATAATGAAATTGGCATTTGGTGATGTTAACCTTGGGTGAAAATTTTCTTGGAAAACTTGTGCTAAAGGTAATTGAATGCTACATTTAGGAATGGCAACCATCCTTATGGTGATTGTTATAACAACTTTTATAATTCTGTTATCAATTTGATTTCATTTGAAACATTGGACAGGAAAAGATGTCGAAATTCCTGTAAGCTAGATAAGCCAGAAGCTAGGATTAGCATTAGTCCACGAATGTTGAAAGAAATGGTTAAACAAATCGAACCAATCAGAAAAGATTGGTGGAAGCTATTAACAATTATAGAAGCTAAATAAATGCCACCTGGGAGGATTATGAAGAAATCCTCTGAAATTTCCTTATCTTTTGTTGAACAATTGAGAACACTATATTTATGTTTATGGTTATGTTTAAGTTTAGAATAAACAATCATCGAGGACGATGATTCTTAAGGGAAGGAGTATGTTACATCCCTTACATCGAGATTACATGTTTGGTTAAGTGTTCGAATACAATGTTAGTTGCAAATAACTACTTTCATATGACTGTGACATTGAGAATGCAATAGTTGGTACTTCTGTCGTAACTGTGATTATTAACGAACTCTTTATTTGCAAGTGAAAGTATTGATTTCGTATGAGATCATGAGATTAAATTTAAATGCATATTATTTAGCCGTTGAGAACGATCTAACCACAGTCCTTGTCAGTGGATGCAGGATTTGCCGCCGTCATGAGAGAAAGGGGAATATCATCAGGGAGAGGACATGGTTGACATTGGATCTATTTTATCGTCTACCTCGAGCCGGTGTATGACAAGAATCTAAAACGTAATTTGGCCATAAATAATATAGAGTAATTAATTACTCTATAAGTTAATTTAAATATATATATATAAATATATTAATCTTTAATATTTCTAAGAGATTACAAATTGATTAATAAGGTTAAAATAAATAATAAATTAGAAGTGGGGCGAACTAATGTTAAATATAATCTAACACTTGTAAATATTGAATATTGGCATCGATTGGATAAAATTAAATTGAAGTATTTTGAATTCTCGGGAGAATTTTGGAAAAACGCCATTTCCGTCTCATGCCATCTCCTTCTTGAAACGTCCAAGTATGGATACATGAAGAGGCAGGCGTTGGAAGAAAAGATTCTCTAGCGCGGAGTTGGAGGAGGGTTTTTCTCTGGAGCATCGGGCTTTCTTTTGGGGGGAAAAATCATTATTTTCATTCCATTCCGGCATCCTAAATACATTCTTTGTTTTCATTCTGTGTCGAGCAACATATCGGCTCTCCTTCCTCAGCCGAGCCAAGAGAAAAATCTATATATATCATTCTTGTCTCTGTATCCGAGGGAGCATTAAAATCTGTGGAGCCCTCGTATAAATTCATGGCTTTCACTTCTAGAAATAAAACCTGAGTCATAATTGACTTCTCATTCAGTTGACAGTCGAGCTTATTTTGGAGTCGTACGATTTGGGAAGTTGCGTCTTCAATCGAACCTCTGTGCTGGGAAGCTTTGGGAACTTGGTGGTGTAGTCCAAGTTAATCTCCGGAAGAGGAAGTCTAGGCGTCCCTTCATTGGTACGGGAATTCCTCAAGAAGAGCTTTGGAACCTTCTTCGATCACCGAATTCTTAATTGACAGGCATGTATTAGTAATTGCTAAGTGCGGATAAAGTCTTATTGAAATATCTAAATCTTAATTGGAAATTTCCTTGATGAATATTAATAATCAGTGCAATGTAGTGTGAGAAGTTTGTCATTTGGTTGAATCTGGTTAATTTTGTCATGGCAGTAAAGACTTTTACGCCAAAAGTTCTTAGTGAAGAATCTTTCATTCTATTAGCTCTGGTAACCAATGCCGACCTGAGAAATTACTCAAATCACTAATTTACTTCTCTGTTAGATCTAGGGTTCAAAACTGAGCACTTCTTGTTCTCAGCCTTAATAAGTTGAGTTAGATCTGGTCATCATTCTCTTCACCAAATCGAGTCTTTATGTGAAGCATGTAAAGGAATCTTTTTGTTTAAAACATGCAACGAAAGGATCTAGGATCGTAATTAAAAATCCTTTAGAATAGAATGAAATTACAAGGAATTTTCCATGACTTTTGAAAGCATTTGAAAACAGTGCTTTGGCAATATCCTTATTCTGGGTTGACCGAAAGAAGACTCTTTTGTTGTGAACCTGAACAGGAACTTAGACTTGTTTCGGGCTTCTCTTCTATTAACTGAGTTGGGATAATGTATTCCTCTTCCTCACTTCAAGACCTTGATGCAAAGATAAAATGTTAATACCTGAAAGGTCTCCTCACCTAATAAGTATCCCAGTATATATTTATTCAACGGAAGCAATTATTGGTTAAGAAAGTAGTTTGCCTTAGGAGAAGTGATAGATATTGAGCAGAGTCTCTCTCTTTTTAAAATATGCTTTTGTGATAAACTTAAACTTAAGTTACGAGGAATATTTCTACCCAGACTTTGTGTCATAGACTAAGAAGTTAAAGGGTTAAGATCTGAAAACCCCAATAAATCAAATATGTCTCACAATATGTTCGTGTACAATGAAAAAAAACATTCGTAAAGAAGAGATTAAATAAGAACTAAGTTGTAGTAATGTTAATTTGATGAAACCTATTGAAGGTCAAAACTCGCCCTTTCCTCTTTAAGTGTTAAGTAAATCAAGTGGTCCTAATAGGTGTGAAATAATATTGAGCCAGGACTCCCTTATATTCCTGACAATAATTGCTGAACCATGACTTCAGAAGAAGAAGTGAGATCAGGGCATGGTAATACTAAACTTTGAATCCTTAAACAAGAAGTGATTCCAAACCAAGATCTGGTAATGTTAATCCTTAACCTTGAACTACGAGAAGATTGTTAACCAAACCAGATACGGTAAGATTAAAACTTGATCTAAGAGTTATCATGTCGAGCAAGGATGCGTGCTGTCGGCACAGTGATGCCACAAATAATTAATTAAAAAAAAAATCCTTGGCCAAGGTAGATGCCCGTTTGGCAATGTCAGCTTCCATGGCCAGATATACCCTGATCAGGATGATTCTTCTGATAGGAGGTACCTATAGAGGGAGGATCGATCAGTGGTATAGGTTCGTGGACATCAGGCTCAGAGACATGATGATAAATTGATCCATGTTGATTACCCTCGTGAAGGGCGGGTTCTTCAGTTGAAGAAACTCGGGAGACCAGTAGGTCTTGGTTGGGCGGTAAAGCCCCTGTTGATAATTCTCTTTCCCTCATCGCTAAAGAAGCCAAGTATAAAAACAAGATGATGATGTCAAATGTATTTCTTCCTCACTCGTAAATTCAGGTACATGCAATGCTATTTAAACTTACTTTCATTTATGCAATGAACGATGTTCTTGTATGTTAAATGAACGGTTTAGAATTTACAATCAATTAGTTAGACAGTTACTTGTATCATTCAGCTGAAATGAAAGATCTGGAATTAGTTAATGAATAAAGAGAAGCTATTTCCTTTCCTTAGTTTATATATTGGTTAAATGGGAACTCTAGTTTGACAGTTATTTAGCTTAAATCTTCTGTGTGACGATTGATGGAAACAGTTAGATGTTACCTTTCAGCTGAAACTGAAAACTTGGAAGTTAGTTGGAAATTTAAAATGAACAGTTGAAATGATTAGGAAACCCTAGAATGAAAACAAGTTAGTTGCTCTTCGGCTGAAGCCGATAATTGATTGAATTTTTAAAACCGTAGTCTGGTTAGGTTGTTACATATGGTATCAGAGCTACCAGGTTCGACGCTGAACCTCGGGGCTCATCATGCAACTCTGAAAATTGAAATCAACCTTGTGAACCTTGTAAACCTTTGCTTCAAATCTATCACAGTGAGTGGTAGTTATTTTGCATTAAAAACCTATCACAGGAAGTGATAGTTATTTTTGAAAACTTTATTTTTATTAATTCGTGCCGAGAGGAAGTGAAGTGATTCTGTGATCAATTCGTGATTTGAAGGTCTATCCGCGGGGAAGTGAAAATAACCACGTAAACAAATCTTGTATTGAGTCTATCATAGCAGTGATAACCTTTTGTAACCATTGGGATTGAATTTGTCGAGGGAAAGAGATAATAATTTTTATAAACAATTTTCCTTGTAACCGTTTGTCTCTTAGAAATAATTTGGGTTTAATAAGTAATTATTAAATTATTCTAAGGCGAATATGCCTAAGTCTTAAGTTGTGATCAAAACTTCAGTAGCTTAATTTCGGCTTATTTCATAAAAGTTGGAAGATCCGAGCAATCAACCAGTCTGAGAGACATCTGACATGAAAATCCTTGAAATTATATCAAGATAAGATGAACTCTGGTCTAAATTCTAGATAGTTCGGAAAGAGCCAAGTGGAATTAAAGGATCAAGATGATAAGAAAAGCAATAGTCAAGGACAACATGTTGTTACATGAAAGATAACTTGAGAAAAGGGGAAGCAGATTAGTGTTTTATCTTTTAATCCCTTTGTGGAGTCTAGAAGGAGGAGTCAGTTACTGAATAGATGTTTAATTACTTCATTGAAGAGGAGTTACCTCATATTGATAATATTGTGATATCACAGATTAAGTTGTTTGAGGATATCACTTTTGGTTCTTCATCAGACCGATGAATCAGTAGTTGCAGGATTTGATTTGTTATGGCAGGAAGTTGTTGACATGAGCAACATGAAATGCAGATATAATATGACAAGATGATGGACAACTTAAGGTGACAAGTTTGCTATCTACATACATGGTCTGCCATGTTACTGGAATGATAAATACTTGTTAGAAGATTATTGACTTTATGACAAACAAAGCATTCACCGTGTCCCTTAATGAATTATGTATGAACCTTTTTGATCAGGTCTCAAAACATATTAACATAACCATCAACAAGAAAGAACCTTGATTTTTATGGTACCTCAGGAAGTATTGGCATATATGGTGCATTATAGTTATCTCACATATTTATTTTTCCATTAATATTCAAGAACTTCAGATGGAATTGGTTCATCTTCTTAGCAGTAATTGTGTTTAGGCCAGTGGCAATAAAATTTCATGGTGCAGATATATTCATACAAATCTCGGATAAGCATCACTGGTAGAACTCTTGGACAGGTTCCTGTGATTGGCACTACAAAGACATTTCCTTGTAAAAAGAGCTAATGAAGACGTCAACAACATGATTAAGGTGATGGTGAGTATCAGCCAGATCATCTCTTGAAGACAAAAAAATAAAATGGTAAGAGTTTATTGTTCAAAACCCTCCTTGACCTCTTGTCACATAGGTTTATTGTTTAAAAATTCAATTCATGAATGGTACAATGGTGATGGAGCAGTTAAGAAGACAACTTGTGTGAATGTGTAAATTCGTAAAACATTTTTGTTGATACACCAAGTTTATATGTGATTTTGATAAAATTTGCAACTCAGACACACTTAGTTATTGCTATCTACCTGAGAAGAGATAGAAGATCAATGTTATGAGTTAATAGGAATGAGAGTGTTGCAGTTACAAACATGACACAAAGCTTGTTTTTCTACAAGGTTATTACAGATCTTCTTGGCAACACCTGACAATGGCATAATGACTATGATGTCTTTAACTATAGCATTTTTGCTAGTGGTAATCTTAGTGATGGCAACATAAGGACATACAAAGTCACAGGTATATGGCATTCTTTAATTGGTGGAAACTTGATACAAATGATATTTGATTGGTTTCTCAGTTTGGTTAAGCCACCGATGACCATTAAGCAGGTATCTGTAACACATGTTATGAATAGGAACATGCATACCATGGATATGAATATAATACATTGGTTCCCTCATATGTTTCACAACACAATACTTTGGTCTGATAGTTGTACATAGCTCATTCTTAATTAGGAAAGCTTTTCATTCTTAATTCTTACACCGGTTGATAGTGATTGCATTATTGTCTTCTCAAGAAGTGATCTATTTGCATGGAATGCAGAGAAAATGGTATAGAACTAGGAAATACTTGCTCACCGAGATTCATGAGAAAATCAATTTCTGTAATTAAGCATAAGCAAGGATGAAAGTTCGAAGGACTTATTGTTTGATGCGTTTGTAACACAGTCTCTAACTTAATGTAAGTTTTTGGAAGGACTGATAGCAGTGCAACAATCTACTTCCTTGTTAATGACTTAGTTAAGTCATGTGGTACATGATAAATGTTCTCTAGATCTTGGCACTGTAATGGATTTTGGTAAAATCCCTTTTTATATTGGCAAGTGATGCCATTGCTTTATTTCTTAAATTCTAAAGTAGTCTAGCCGCAAAATTTTGAAAATTGTTTATGGCCATTTGGTTAGAATTTGGTTCAGTAATGAAAATGAGCTCAGCCTATTGATTCCTTGTTGAAATTAAAATTGTTATATTCAAGATTGAGTTAAGTTATCGTACAAGAGCATTGTGGGTTGTTTCTCAATATTTGATGAAATGTTCATCTCTACCGTGTCCTGGATGGGCCTCTGTTGGATTTTGTAAGGAAGTAAATTGTATTAAATATACCTTGTATGATCTTAACTTGACAAAGAAGGAAACCTTGTGTTATGATATGTCGGCAGACAGGTAGTCCAGTAAGCCCAGGTGAATAGTTTCTCCAAGTCGAGCAGGATGGTGAACATATACTCTAGACACTTAGCTAACCAGAGTTGTTGTAATTAGTAGGAGGGTATCCTTAGTAGTGCCATAGGATTGGTTAAGTGGGGGTACACACCAGAGCTCAGATGGCAACTGAAGAGGAAAAGTTCTTCCTTTCAGTGGCGTGCCGAGTCTTGGAGGATAGTTAAATTGAAAAGGGAATTCTGATCTTTTCTTTTGTACTTACATAATAATTTATTTTAATGATGCATTAGATAATGAAACTGGTATTTGATGATGTTAACCTTTGGTGAAAATTCTCATGGTAAACTTGTGCTAAAGGTAATTGAATGCTACACTTAGGAATGGTAACCATCCTTATGGTGATTGTTATAACAACTTTTATAATTCTGTTATCAATTCGATTTCATTTGAAACATTGGACAGGAAAAGATGTCGAAATTACTGTAAGCTAGATAAGCTAGAAGCTAGGATTAGCATTAGTCCAGGAATGTTGAAAGAAATGGTAAAACAAATCGAACCAATAAGAAAAGATTGGTGGAAGCTATTAACAAATACAGAAGCTAAATAAATGCCACCTGGGAGGATTATGAAGAAATCCTCCGAAATTTCCTTATCTTTTGTTGAACAATTGAGAACACTATATTTATGTTTATGGTTATGTTTAAGTTTAGAATAAACAAACATCGAGGACGATGATTCTTAAGGGGAGGAGTATGTCACATCCCTTACATCGAGATTACATGTTGGGTTATGTGTTTTGAATACAATGTTAGTTGCAAATAACTACTTTCATATGACTGTGACATTGAGAATGCAATAGTTGGTACTTCTGTCGTAACTGTGATTATTAACGAACTCTTTATTTGCAAGTGAAAGTATTGATTTCGTATGAGATCATGAGATTAAATTTAAATGCATATTATTTAGCCGTTGAGAACGATCTAACCACAGTCCTTGTCAGTGGATGCAGGATTTGCCGCCGTCATGAGAGAAAGGGGAATATCATCAGGGAGAGGACATGGTTGACATTGGATCTATTTTATCGTCTACCTCGAGCCGGTGTATGACAAGAATCTAAAACGTAATTTGGCCATAAATAATATAAAGTAATTAATTACTCTATAAGTTAATTTAAATATATATATATATAAATATATTAATCTTTAATATTTCTAAGAGATTACAAATTGATTAATAAGGTTAAAATAAATAATAATAAATTAGAAGTGGGGCGAACTAATGTTAAATATAATCTAACACTTGTAAATATTGAATATTGGCATCGATTGGATAAAATTAAATTGAAGTATTTTGAATTCTCGGGAGAATTTTGGAAAAACGCCATTTCCGTCTCATGCCATCTCCTTCTTGAAACGTCCAAGTATGGATACATGAAGAGGCAGGCGTTGGAAGAAAAGATTCTCTAGTGCGAGTTGGAGGAGGGTTTTTCTCTTGAGCATCGGGCTTTCTTTTGGGGGGAAAAATCATTATTTTCATTCCATTCCGGCATCCTAAATACATTCTTTGTTTTCATTCTGTGTCGAGCAACATATCGGCTCTCCTTCCTCAGCCGAGCCAAGAGAAAAATCTATATATATCATTCTTGTCTCTGTATCCGAGGGAGCATTAAAATCTGTGGAGCCCTCGTATAAATTCATGGCTTTCACTTCTAGAAATAAAACCTGAGTCATAATTGACTTCTCATTCAGTTGACAGTCGAGCTTATTTTGGAGTCGTACGATTTGGGAAGTTGCGTCTTCAATCGAACCTCTGTGCTGGGAAGCTTTGGGAACTTGGTGGTGTAGTCCAAGTTAATCTCCGGAAGAGGAAGTCTAGGCGTCCCTTCATTGGTACGGGAATTCCTCAAGAAGAGCTTTGGAACCTTCTTCGATCACCGAATTCTTAATTGACAGGCATGTATTAGTAATTGCTAAGTGCGGATAAAGTCTTATTGAAATATCTAAATCTTAATTGGAAATTTCCTTGATGAATATTAATAATCAGTGCAATGTAGTGTGAGAAGTTTGTCATTTGGTTGAATCTGGTTAATTTTGTCATGGCAGTAAAGACTTTTACGCCAAAAGTTCTTAGTGAAGAATCTTTCATTCTATTAGCTCTGGTAACCAATGCCGACCTGAGAAATTACTCAAATCACTAATTTACTTCTCTGTTAGATCTAGGGTTCAAAACTGAGCACTTCTTGTTCTCAGCCTTAATAAGTTGAGTTAGATCTGGTCATCATTCTCTTCACCAAATCGAGTCTTTATGTGAAGCATGTAAAGGAATCTTTTTGTTTAAAACATGCAACGAAAGGATCTAGGATCGTAATTAAAAATCCTTTAGAATAGAATGAAATTACAAGGAATTTCCATGACTTTTGAAAGCATTTGAAAACAGAGCTTTTGCAATATTCTTATTCTGGGTTGACCGAAAGAAGACTCTTTTGTTGTGAACCTGAACAGGAACTTAGACTTGTTTCGGGCTTCTCTTCTATTAACTGAGTTGGGATAATGTATTCCTCTTCCTCACTTCAAGACCATAATGCAAAGATAAAATGTTAATACCTGAAGGGTCTCCTCACCTAATAAGTATCCCAGTATATATTTACTCAACGGAAGCAATTATTGGTTAAGAAAGTAATTTGCCTTAGGAGAAGTGATAGGTACTGAGCAGAGTCTCTCTCTCTTTTTAAAATATGCTTTTGTGATAAACTTAAACTTAAGTTACGAGGAATATTTCTACCCAGACTTTGTGTCATAGACTAAGAAGTTAAAGGGTTAAGATCTGAAAACCCCAATAAATCAAATATGTCTCACAATATGTTCGTGCTCAATGAAAAACAACATTCGTAAAGAAGAGATTAAATAAGAACTAAGTCGTAGTAATGTTAATTTGATGAAACCTATTGAAGGTCAAAACTCGCCCTTTCCTCTTTAAGTGTTAAGTAAATCAAGTGGTCCTAATAGGTGTGAAATAATATTGAGCCAGGACTCCCTTATATTCCTGACAATAATTGCTGAACCATGACTTCAGAAGAAGAAGTGAGATCAGGACATGGTAATACTAAACTTTGAATCCTTAAACAAGAAGTGATTCCAAACCAAGATCTGGTAATGTTAATCCTTAACCTTGAACTACGAGAAGATTGTTAACCAAACCAGATACGGTAAGATTAAACTTGATCTAAGAGTTATCATGTCGAGCAAGGATGCGTGCTGTCGGCACAGTGATGCCACAAATAATTAATTAAAAAAAATCCTTGGCCAAGGTAGATGCCCGTTTGGCAATGTCAGCTTCCATGGCCAGATATACCCTGATCAGGATGATTCTTCTGATAGGAGGTACCTATAGAGGGAGGATCGATCAGTGGTATAGGTTCGTGGACATCAGGCTCAGAGACATGATGATAAATTGATCCATGTTGATTACCCTCGTGAAGGGCGGGTTCTTCAGTTGAAGAAACTCGGGAGACCAGTAGGTCTTGGTTGGGCGGTAAAGCCCCTGTTGATAATTCTCTTTCCCTCATCGCTAAAGAAGCCAAGTATAAAAACAAGATGATGATGTCAAATGTATTTCTTCCTCACTCGTAAATTCAGGTACATGCAATGCTATTTAAACTTACTTTCATTTATGCAATGAACGATGTTCTTGTATGTTAAATGAACGTTGTAGAATTTACAATCAATTAGTTAGACAGTTACTTGTATCATTCAGCTGAAATGAAAGATCTGGAATTAGTTAATGAATAAAGAGAAGCTATTTCCTTTCCTTAGTTCATATATTGGTTAAATGGGAACTCTAGTTTGACAGTTATTTAGTTTAAATCTTCTGTGTGACGATTGATGGAAACAGTTAGATGTTACCTTTCAGCTGAAACTGAAAACTTGGAAGTTAGTTGGAAATTTAAAATGAACAGTTGAAATGATTAGGAAACCCTAGAATGAAAACAAGTTAGTTGCTCTTCGGCTGAAGCCGATAATTGATTGAATTTTTAAAACCGTAGTCTGGTTAGGTTGTTACATCCACTTGTAGTTGATGTATCTCAGTGGAATGGACCAAAATATGTATTCTTAGGTGTGTAGGGTTCTAATTTATGCAGGTGTGTCCATTTGAGTGTCAGGTGTGATGCCCTAGGTGGAAAAGTGTGAATTTCCATTGAAGGATGATGGCTCAAAGAAGGAATATGATGGTGCAGCATTGGTAGAGGATGTGGGTGAGTTTCTAGAGAATTTTTAAGTGTATTGGAAGGTGTTTGAATAGTTGGTAAGAGTTTTAGAAGCCTGGAGTATACCTTTTCAATAAACCCCTAAGAAACGTGCTGAAAAATGAGGGTTTTTGTGGGTGTCTTGTTGCAAGGTGATTCTCAATATGAAAGTTGTGGATTTAATAGTTTTTGGGCATTTTAATTGCTTCCCAAGGTTTCATAAGGTTTGGTGGAGTTTAAAGTGTACCTTCTTTGTAAAAGTGGGCTAATTCTACTAGCCCTTGGATACGGTGACTTAATGTTTTTCTATGTTTTGACAAATGAATCTTACTTGTAAGCTTGGAAATGTCTTTTTGATGGAATATGGATGTTATATGGATGATCAGTGGGTGTTCTTACAGTTTTCTTTGAGGAATTGGTCTTTCAGTTGCTCAGTTGTGAATTGGAAAGCCATAGAGTTGACCCTATGGAAGTTGTGCTAATTATTTGATTTTGAATTGGTGTTTGGTTTTCAAAACTTGGTTGAATGTACCTCCACCCTGCTCTGCATCATAGTGGTATCAGAGCAAGGAAGTAGATCAATTGAAGATTGCAGGAGAAGCATTGGAAGATACAAGGCACTATGCACTTCAAAAGGTTGGATGAGAAAGAAGGACAAATGAGACATGCCACCTTCCAGATCAGATGCAAATGCAGAGGTAAGATCTGTAAAGTAATGATTGATTCAGGTTCCTTGAGTAATGTTGTTTCAGAAGAAATGGTTGAAAAATTGCATTTGACAAAGTTAAAACATGAATCACCTTATAGGGCATACTGGGTAAATGATAGTCAACATGTTGTGGTTAGAGAGCAAGCATTGGTAGATTTTGAAATTGGTCCTTATAAAGATGTTATATTATGTGCTATTATGCCTCTAAAGGATTGTCATTTAGCTGATGGGAAGGGTTGGCTTAATATAAATTTCTATATGATGGGGAGGAAGCAAAAAAATGTATGAAATTAAAAAGGATGGGAAAAGGTATAGTTTGAGTTGTTTGCAGGAAGAAGGGACACAAAGAAGGATAGGGATGTGTGGAAAAAGAGAGATGCTGGAGCAAAAGGAACAAGGGAACCTGGAAGAGACAATAGGGCATAGCATAGTTGCAATGGAGAAGGAAAAATACCATGAAGAAGCATTGGGAAGGACAGTACAGATTGAAGACATAAGAGAGACAAGGGAAGTGGAGGTCAAACATGAAATGACCTTAAAAGAGCAAGGTAAGCTTGAGGATAGTGTTGAAGATAAAGAACAGAAAGAAGTTTGTTCATTGCAGGTTAATGGTGTTCTAGGGCAGACACCTATGAAAAGTACAGTGGAACAAGAAGCTGAGATAGAGTCTTGTGAGCAGGAAGCACTTGGGGCAA
>VDFB02197174.1:0-13642 GCA_007258455.2 Sequoia sempervirens
AGATTATACTAGTGATCCCATTTGAATAGGATGCTAGAGGGGTGTTGATCCCATATTAGGGGCATGTGTTAAACCCATATAAAAGTATCTTTGAAGATGAAAGAAACCTTCATTAATCTGAAGCAATTATATTTGCAGCTGGATGTAGTGTCAGAATCAACCTATGATCATATAGTGAAGCTTCCTTATTCTGATCACACCCAATATTGGCTAAGTAATCCACCAATTTATTTCCTTCTCTATAACAAAGATTCAACTGATTTGATGTGAGGAAGTCCAACATATCCCATGCTTGCTATAAAATGTAGTTTATTCTTCAATTCTATATAGACTTGGACTTACAAGCGTTAATAATTAACAACGAATATCCTTCAATATATAATGAAGAAATATTAATTTTTTTATATAATGCTAGAACTTAAAGCAAGGCCCAAGCTTCAGCCTCATTATCGGTACCATCACTTAATTTGAAAGATGTTGCACATAAAATTTTTCCCATGTAATCTCTAACAACAAACCCTACCCCTGACTTACCCAGATTACCCTTAGATGCACCATCAAAATTCAATTTATAGGAACCTAGTGGCGGGGATACCACACTATTTTGCTTCTATCAACTTTGGCATGCATAGACTAAAACAAGGTACTTTGAAAAGGTAGGGATAAAGATTTCTAACTTTTTCATAATTGATGCATCCCAATCTGTAAATGCAAAACCTATCCGTTTTTACTGTCTCACATATGCATTTGTTTCCTCCCCAATAGCCTATTGTTCATATTTAAAAGAACATGCCCAATTTGTGATTGTTCTTGCCTGAAAATCCTTTTATTACACTCCCACTAGATGTTCCAAATAACCATAGGTCTAGAGTCATTCTCCAAATACTGGAAAATAGAGAATTCTTATGTAAAACTGGCCAACTAGAGAATAAATACCATATTGAATTTTGAAGAGGGGCAACCACCTCAATCTACTCTTGATAAATTTCCAATAACTTTGAGCAAAGGTATGCTGCACAAAAAAGTGATCAATGTCTTCCATACAATCCCCACATAAGATGCATTTGAATTGTTTTGCAATGTTCAATTTTTCCGAACAATTACTTGTAAGGATTTTATTTTTAAGAGCTAACCATGAAAAATAACCCACCTTAGGGATAATCATGCTACTCTAGCAAAAATAGTAGGCCCTCAGTTTCTCTACTTGAGCTCCTAAATTTATTAATGATCTATATCTTTGTTTAATTGAATAAATACCAAACTTAGGAGGGGCCTATATTACACTATCTGGTTTTGTTGATGTATATATTGCTCTCTGTTTCAATATACTCTTTAACAATACTTGTTGATCAATAGGAATTTGGTAGTTAGAGAAAAAAATCCATTGTACTATACTTGTATACACATTACTAAAATCCAAGTAATCTTTGACCTTTGTACCCCACTCATCTTAAAGTATTTGTTTAGCAAGACTTTTAGTTCAATAGATTTCACCTATCCTCTTCCACAACTTGAATCCTTTAGCTTCCTTGAATTTATTCAAGAGGATAAAATATGTAAGACACAACCTTATGGTTCCTCATGCATTCTTGTCTAGTTTCTTCCATCTTCATCAAACATAGTAGATAGCTTTGATTCTTGTGAAAATGGAAACCACTGATCTCTTTCTTCAAGAAGATCCTCCATCTTCAACTTCCACATCTCATACCCATAACCATTGAATTTATAAATAGCCTAACAATAGGTAGAGGCCATAATATATACATTCTCTTTCATAAATCTACAACACCACACAGTACAAAAACTCCCACTATAGTAAAAAAAATATTCAACACTTAAAGAGAAATGCGTCCCTCTCTCAACATAACCATTAGCTTAGATACCAAATGTTGGAAATAAAGGCAAAACTAATGCAATAAAACTTCTACAAAGTATTTGTAAATATGAAAATATTTCTTTTAACAAAGATTATCCGATATGATAGTTATCTGATTTCAACATTCAATAATAAGATAAAATCAACAACCACAAGTGCCACATAATTTACATGGAGAGACCCTTGCGAGAAAAAAAAATCCACACCAAAAGAGATCCAATTCTTGTGTTGATCCTTCAAATGAGTATACATCAATACAACATCACTCTTTGACAATATTTTGGCGTCACTTTGTTACTTCTTCAACCTACAAAATAACTTAACTTCTACTAAAACAAGTCTCTAATTTATAGAAGAGTTGGAGTGAGAATAACACTGTGGCATCTCAAATTAAGAGGTAAAACCCACATGTAAAAACATATGACCTTGTTAGTGGACAACCTATAAAATTAGAAAAAAATCATAAATAGTCACATGGCCTTCACATGGATGCCTAGCCCATATCCAATAAAAAATTGCAAACTCCCAGTGCTCAACAACTCCCAATGGCTAACATGCACAACATACATAACTTGGCTTCCCAACATGCAAGAGCATGTGATGAAGATGCGATAACATGCAAAGGGCTGAATCTTCATCTCCCATTTGGATGCCCAAGAAGCAGAATATGAATTTAAACTTTGTAACTGCCACTGATGACTATATCATCCTTTATGAATGCAATTACAATTTGTCATAGGTAAATAAAAATTAGGTATTTTTATTTCTCATTTCCTTAGGAGACCAAGTAAACCTTCCAAGGATCATGGAGACACATGAAAATGCTTAGGATTACAAGGTTAATGTCACCTCATCCTAACATACAAATCTGACATATTTTTGTAATAGTGGGAATTTCAATCTAGCTAAAAGATGTTCATTTATTAATTAAACAATTCCTACATCATTTCAAATAAAATATGTGAGTTGCAAACGAAACATATTATGATATATACCACAACAAAAGGATCAATACTCTAATAAAGTTTAAGAAATGTCTTTCAAATTAGAAATACATTTATTTTATTCAATTAAAACATTGAAAGAAGCAATAAATAAATAATTTGTAGAAACTAAAAATTATTTATCAAATTTTATTATAATATTGGAAAGATGGAAAAGAATGGAACTTCACACCAATTTTTTTTACCTCACCATTTAGGATGTTAGCACGTCACATGGATGTTTGTGCATCACACAATTGTCCATACGACTTAGACATCAAAATATTTTAGAATGCGGGTTTTAGCCTAGAAATTTACTTAACCTATTCAAATAGCTCCATGAACATGCCAGAAACTCTAGAATATAGAATCGAATATAAAATATAGTAAATAATGAACTTATTTTACACAATTGAAACATAATAAAATAAATGGTTAATAAAACACAATTCCAAACCTTGATAAAATTGAGTATTTTTGAAATACTTGTAAACACAAGAAGATGGAGAAATTATTGGGGCTATTTAAGGGTTTTCCTTAGTCAAACCTCCCTATTAGTCTTTTGACCCATACAAAATATCAAAATAGAAAATATAGTAAGAAATGTGTGTGTGCTCTTATCCTACATGCTTGAGGAATGAAGAGTAATAAAATAAATATAAAAAATACTAATGGTGTCAACCCTAGTCTATGAGGAAAACCACTATTGTGAATAGATTTTACAAACAAGATGATGACTTACACCTAATAGATTCACCTAGAAAACAATGAAGAAGAAATATCTAAATGAAATCATATTTTTCAAATAAAATAGAAAAACATTAACGTCAAAGAGGATCTCTTTGATGGCTTTGAATGTTGCACATGTTAAGTATTCCTTTGAGAGCTTAAAATAGCCAAACAAAGTAAGGGAATGGAACAATCTTGCATCTTTGATGAATATTTTTGTAGAATCTCCCCAAGGGAGCTAAGAGGGAGAGAAACAGAGTTGAAAGATAAAAATTATTAGCTTTTCAATAGAGAGTGAGGGTTTTGTTTGGACAAGTGCAAAAATATAAAGCATTACTTTCTTAGTTGGGAATTACAATAGGTGTCATGGAATATCTACGAGGAAAACCCACATTTTTTTTTTTTTTTTTGGGACACTAGTGTATTGCATGGAGATCCACAAATTGAGCTTATGTTTTTGAGGAAATTCTCTAGAATTTTGCATGTGTATTTAGGAAAAAGATTAGAAAGATATCACAATAAATTTTTTTAGGAAAAACTTGGTTTAAGGGATAAGCCAAGGCTCAGGCTTATGTGGACCTAGAATATGATATGGAGTAGACACTAATTAGGTTCAAAAAATAACACAAATCTGCACAAGTACAATTTTTTACATTACATTTTGCTCCCACTTTAGCAAGCTAATGACACTAGGTGATAAGCTACGTTGAAGTACAAAAATTAAATGTAAAAAGTATTGAAAAAGGATACCCAAAGGGATATTGTAGAGGATACATAAATTATCCAAGTTGAAGAATGATGACCCCAAAGCAAACACCTACAAAACCACAACATTAAGTACCACAATCCTCTAAAATTAAAACATTAGAAAATTTATATAAAATCATATAAGATAAAAAATATGTTAGTTTAAAAATTAAAGCAATAAGTAGAGGAATCGTAAAATGGTAAGAAGATTTATATGATAATAAAATTAATCTGAAGGAAAAATAAGGGTGAATGTGTTCCCCCTCATGTTTTTGTCTAGCCAATAGGAGGAAAAATTAGGTTGTGTTGGAAATAAGTGTTGTCATTGATGTCAACCCATTATGGGTTGTCATTGATATCAGGTGTGATGTTGAAGTATGTACACTCCTCGAAGATAGTTATCATGTTGTAATAGTTGGAGCAAGTTTGCAGAGCCGCACAAGGAAGAATAATGATCAGTATGGCAACTAAGTGTGTTGCGGAGGATGATACTCATGTTCTGATGTGTCCATAATATGTCTACATTGATAAAATCATAAGTTGATGCACCACACACAAAGATATGTTGTAGAAGTTGTGCTAAAAAATTCATAGGGAAAACTCTATGGAAGAGTCATGATATGGTGATTCGCATTCTTCTCCAGTGAAGTATTTTGTCCTGTGGTTCTAAAGGAAAGATGATTGTGTTATAAAGGTGTCACATCTAAGAAATCATGTCATCACACTTCCGACAGTAATAGTTACAAGTAACAGTGTTCCGGTATGAACCCTAACAGAGGAAAGCAATGATGAAAGATTGATGGAATGCTCCACATTCTTCCAAAATTAATGGAATGATCTTGCGGTTTATGAAAATGTTCATCGGTGTTCATAGCATACTACTGAGCATTATCATTTGTTGTTTTGGTCTGCAAGTTCAGTTTTTGAATAATAGTGTGCTACAATCTAATCAGATTGCTCGTTTCTTGCATATTTAGTGGGTTTCTCCTCTTGCACCAACACATTATGATCAGATATTTTAGGAAAAGTTGAAAGAATATTGTGAATGATCTACAATGCCTACTTCTTAGTCCGCATAACGATTTTGGTATCTCCCCAGCATTGTGAAGTCAAATAGTGACAGTGTTGATGGTATTGATACTACTTAGGCTACATGACTTGTTTCATTCTTTGTGGTTGATCCTGATCAATTAATCTTGTCTTGAAGAATGTGTTGTGATGCATTTGGGTCTCGACATAGTGTATAACTTCATAGAAATACTTGTCATATTACTTGGATGGATTTTGGATCTGCTACCAAAGTTTGTGAGCTTAAAAATCTGTTCTCTTTCATATGTATAACAACTCTAGTGTATTATGTTTTTATAAGGCTTCATTTTGATGTCATAGGTTTATGTGAGAAAGTTGGCCTATCCATAAATGTATAGTAGATCATTTGAATTTTTGATATTTTATTGAGTGAACTCACTAAGATTGTTATTTTTAGTAGAAATCATTGATTTTTATAAATTAAAATAACTTCAAAACTGCACTTATTTCTTATAAAATAAATTCCCACATTCACGAAATTCTTAAAAACTAACAATAATAACTAAGAACCCTCGTACATAAATATTTATAGTCCAATTAACTAAACAATACAAATATGTAATACTTAATTAACATGATTACAAATATTTATGCCTATAAATTGTTTGATAACACCTTTAAATGAGTTATTAATATGAAACAATATAGAATTTTATTATTAAACCTTTAAGACTGCAACTCATAATTAGCCAATAGGCTTATTGATGGTAGCTGCTGAGCATCTTTTTTTTCCCAGAATCTTTATAGTAGTAGATTATATGAGGTTTTCCAACTGGGTACGGTTTGGAGCCTACATAAAGAAGGGACTCCCTGAACAAACTCGGGTAGAATTCGATTTCACTTTGTAATTTTGCCTGAGTTCAGATCTGGAAATAAGATATGTAAAGATATATGTAACATAATTCTCAAGTACTGCTAGATTATTGATAGGGTCCGGATGTTTCCATGATCCAACTGAGTGGACCATTGATAAGGGGTAGGTGGCCCATATAGATATATGGGCGTCCAGATATGGCAGAGAAGAGTAAAAGAGTTAGGTAGTCTATCACTTTTGGTATTTATCGGAGTGGAGCAACTCCAGGCTTTCCTGCAGAGCCAAGTACTCTATACCCGGGAAGTGGGGATCTATCTTAGTGGGCCCAACCTTCTATAGTTCAGATGATAAAGCAAATGCCTCCTAAGCTGAACTCTTGTACCCAATCTGGAGCTAAATGAAAGAGATGACCTTTGTATTCATCTGCAATCCACTGGTTCTCGAGAAGATGGTATAATAGGTGTCGCTGCAATGGCTGGTTCGGGTACACTCATTCATGTCGCTGGCTCAGTTTGGCCCGTTTCTGACCAATCCTCCTATTCAATGGGGTCTTGCTCCAAGTGCAACCGGTCCACAATTCGTCATCTTGCTGGATGGATCTTTAGTTCGGCTGCTCTTTGTGATCCTCCGGCCGGCCTGGTACATTTTGACCAATTTTTCGACGACGGTCTGTCGGAATTTTGACGGCTGTTCATCGCTATAATTTTGTCGGAATTCCGACGACATTTGAAACGTCGAAATTCTGGTCCGACATCTCGAAAAATTGGTCAAAATGTACTAGTCCCTATTTTTATTTATTTATAATTAACCCAGATATATCAGAGTAAAGCCTAGCGATCTAGAGCATTGTTCTTTATAAGGCAAGCTTTTGTATATAATGGACCCTCATCCACACGATGAGCAAATTAGGAATCATACTCACAATCTGAACTAGCGAAAACGATAGTCTAGATCGAGTGAACTAAGCCATAGTTAAAGTGTGTTCCAATCACATATCTAACTTTCCATTTCTAACTTGAACAAATTAGTCAATACCACTGGATGAATCTTTAGTTCATTCAATTCAATGGGGCCTTGCTCCCAGTGATATAGCTCCACAATTAGTCATCTTGCTGGATGGATCTTTAGTTCAAATGTTCTTTGTGATACGCCCTACTTTTTTTTAATTAATTGAGATAATTAGAGCCAAGCCTAGCCAACTAGAGCATTGTATTTTATAGGGTGAGCCTTCATATAATGGACCCTCATCCACACGATGAACAAATTAGGAATTGTACCTACAACCTGAACTACTTAAAATGACAATCAAGACCAAATGAATTGAGCCATATTTAAAGTGTGTTCCAATCAGAAATCTAGCTATTCCATTTCCAATTTGACCCGAGCTTTCTATCTTAAGAACTTTAGTTTAATTTCAAAAGTGCAAGCTTTATTTAGATTGTTACTTTGAAAATTAGATTATGATTATCTACTAAAGTTTGAAACTTCTCTCTAAGCATGTTATATATATAATTACTTTAAGAATTTGATTCTATATGTAACATACTCAAGATTGATTGAAAGAGAGAAAGAGTATAATTGAAGAAGTAATTTCTTTAGTGTCAATGTACATGTTATGTATAAAATTGAAAGTGTCATGAAATTCATAAATAAATAAACCTTAAACAAGATTGAGAGAAAGATAGAGAAACAAACCATAAACATGTTACATATAGAATTAAAAAAAATGTTTTTAATTTTTATTTATTGAACTTTAATGAGCATTTCAAAAGAAAGTTCAAGAAAGATTAAAATATTTTAAATTATATCAATGCACCAATGAATGACTTTCTTGGATCATGGTATTTTCATTTACAAAAAATATTTCTTTATCCAAATAGTTAATTGATATTTTATCTTATGCTGTGAGGACGAATGCTTTTGATAAATTTTATTAACTTTCCCATCTACGATAATCTCCTTTTTGTCAATCAAGAATACCACCATTATTCTCTTATGAATTATTGGTGTGAATAAGGTATTTTACATAGCTAGTTCATCTAGTAGGTCTTATTCACACATGTTAACTATACTTAGGGATTTTTTATTAATCTTTCTAGAAGTTTGTAATTAGTCATGTGATCTCATCTTATCTCTAGTTGTCTTATAGCATAAGATTAAGACACTTGTCACAATCTTATTTAGTCCTGTCTCTCAACCTTTTTTATATAAGTAAGACATCATATGTACATTTTATCATATGGAGTTTTAATTATAATCAATTGTGCCAATAATAATGCAATATTTTGATCTTGTTACTCTCTTGTGGAAGGCATCTTTTGGTTTTGTAGGCGATCTTCGGAGCTTGAGTCCATTGGTGACTCTAACATGACCATAGAAAATCATAATTTAATAGTTTTTATGGGATCATTTGTTAGGATTGGTAATATTAACCTTGCAATCGTATGACTATGTGTAATGTTCCCATTGTTCTACCCAATAAATTTTTACTATGTTTTACCCACAAGTGAATAATTTATGATGCCAACACTTAATAATAAAATTTTTCTTTTGTAACTCAATAACAACATGCACATTTGAAATAGCCTCATTCCAAACTTTCCCATTGCATTACAACAAAACAATACAAAAACCCAAGTAACGATTCCATATTACATAATTCCATGTAAAGATAACATTTCACATTTACAATTTCCATAAGATGGATACATGAATACATAGCTTCTAAGGTCTTATTGTTATAGAGATACAAATGGTCTAGATGCCCCAACATTGGTGCATACATTCTTGATGTCCCCATTCTTTGGTGCATACATTCAGGCGATCCCACAATATTGGTTTACAATTTTTGGCCAAAGTGGACATTGAATTGATTTTTTTAACTAAATCTTCACTTTCAGACACCTATAACAACTAAACCATGAGGAGTTTGAAGATGATGCAAACTAGTGATTTGTGACATTTTGTCTGTAGATTCTAAATATATTTTTTCAAAATTTTTGGAATCAGATTGCACTTCTTTTTCCATCTCCTTTGAAAACTAGTTTTTAACAGTAAACACCAATTTTAAAGAGTGACATCACTAGCTAACACATAAATTTTTTTCTATGAAGGATAAAATTCTATTTTTTTCGAATTTAGATTTGTAACTATGATATCTAGTGCATGGAATTGGTTTCATAGCATTTCATTGAATATTTTTTTCTTAATTAAGTTTCAAAGTCAAACCATTTACAATTTAGACATGATTTACTAGCTAAAGCATAACTTTTTTTGTATGTATCAAAATTCAATTTTTCTTTTGTTGGGTCAAGGACATCAATATCTAGTGCACTGATATTTTTCTTTTCTTTTTGATAATTTGTTATTTTTCCACATGTGCAGAACAAAAAGCTTGATTTTTAGTGAAAAACCTATGTTTAATCAAACTAAAAAAATACATAATAAAACCAAAATATATTAAAATTATATTTGATGGATAGCTTGTTTCGAGGACTACCATCATCTAGTTGGGTCTGTAAGTCTCCTCCATTTTCATCCTCAACCCAAGCTTCAAAAGACATTTTTTTGTAGAAATTTGGCGCAAGAGAAGGAGAAAGGGGAAAAGGGGGTTTACTTGAACCCCCTTTGACCCTTCGAGCAAAGGGGGGTTTGCTCGAAGGGGGGTTCAGGTGAGCCCTCCATTTTTCAAAATTTCCCTTTGTTTTCATTTTGGACAATGTGCAAAAAGTGGGTCCCATCATTAAAGAGGGTTCACTTGAAGGGGGGTTCGAGCGAACCCTTTTTAGGTCCATACGAACCCCCAGTTTATGAGAACTCTTAAAAACCATTTTTTTTTTCCATGGGAGCATTTTTTATATTTTCCTTCCTCAACGAAATTGTAAACTAGTATTGTGGGATCACCCATTCTAGTTGTCCCCAATAATAATGCATACATCCTCAAATATTGGTCACCAACTGCATGAGGAGAAGCATTACTCAAGCGTATTTCTGCCAACCATGGACTTACTGCGATTCCTCACACATCTACCAAACTGGTAAGATGGCCCTACCCTTCGACAAAGAGATTGGTTTGATAACCTCATAATCCTAGTCTTCTCCGAGCATGGTGTTGTATCCTACATAACTATAGCTACCATACAGTGGCTACAACCTACATGTATGATAATCCTTGCCTAGTATGTAAACTCAAATCATAGTGAACTGACAATGTAAATAGTGGCAACTTACACTACTTTGGCCAAAGAATTCAACAACTAGTACTTCGAGTGAGAGTCATTTGTCCACCCACCTTCCTAGCTCGATTTGGTTTATGACCATTCATACTCTTTTCATATATAAAAAGAAAGTGATGACATAATAACTTGACTGACTAGGTTACACCCTTTCCCATGGATTATCCTAACCCTAGAAATTAATAACCAAATTAACCACATTGATAAATATAACATCACAACATTAAATTTACTCTATTTCAAAATTACAATGTCAACAATAAAAGTCTCCATTCAAGAGTGTAATATCAACAATAAACGACTCCTGTCAAAATTATAATCTCATCAATAAATGACCTCAATCAAAAGTATAATATTCAATAATAAATGACTTCAATCCAACATACAATCAACAATCAAATGATCAATTAGATCGTATAAGTTAATCCCAACCTATTTGCTTCAATCAATAATCAAGTAAACAACCCAACCAAATAGGTTATTCTCAACCTAGGGTTTCAATCAAAAGTGATGCAATGATCAAGTGATCATAAACAAAGCATAAAATCTCTCTTTCAATAAGCCTCAAATATTCACATGTATACAAAGTTCACTATATCAAGTATATAGTCTGGAAGACATTAACCTGAGAAGAGTTCATGCTTTTGCACCTACAAGTTCTCTTCTCAATATGGCTTTGGGTTGTTGGAACGTGAGTCCTCTTCTTGAATTTCGTGAATAGGAATAGACTCTTAATCAAAAAATAAAAAAGTAACATAATCATAAAGTACATTTTTCAACCCTAATGTTGAATATTGATATAACAATCAAGTATACACCCTAACCCTAGGGAAAAGACTCTCTTCCTATTTCAAGGATATTTCCACATGGTTTGCATAATATCACAACCTATCAATGATGACATGTCTCTTAAGCCATCATTCCTATTGTATTACTAACCTCCATATCCACAAAGGCTTACCTAGAATTGTAAGCTAACAAATCAAGATAGCAACATATTCCACATTTCACTTTTCATGCAACATCTATATAGTCTTGACAAACTAAGTATAGTTCTAGTAGCATTAAAGCCACACAAATTCCAATATAGTATATTTATATGTATTCCCACATAAAAGGGTCTCGCTAATTCAAGACTCAACTATGAATCATACGAAATTATCCCAAGCTAGGAAATAAACCGAATTCATAAAAATAAGCTTATCCAACATTCAAAATCAATCTTTCACAAACAAAGGAAATTATAAACAAATAACCTTTCAAACATCAATAACAAAGGAATATAAATTCAACACATGCCTATATTTAAAAGATCCAACTGATATTACTCCTTCCTAGTTCAATTCCACAAGCCCGCTTGCTACTTCTTCTAAGTTCCACCTATCTTCCACCTCTAGCCTCTTACCAATTCTATCAACAATACAATTGCAAAATGACAAAGAAACTCACTAATTCTCAAGCTCTCTAATTCACTTGCACAGAAAATGCAACAAAATAACAATGGAGTAATCAAAATGAAAAGTGTAAAAAATGGTAGAGAGAGCACCTCTATATATACTAAAATTTGAGCATCTTAATGCTACAAACAAGCTAACCAATCTGCCACTTTTTCTTTCATTTTTTCCACCACTATAACAACAAACTAATTTTCCCCTCTAAAATGCATTGACTTAGCCAAAGGAATAGTATATGGCTGCACAAAACCCAAATATGTAAACACATAAACACTCCTATTTCCTCATGCAAGTCGACTACCTTCACATACTACAACCAACTACATTTTGACCAAGTCTCCATGCTATACGTTGGATTGAAGACTCTTATTTTATTTCCAACTCTTATTTTGGCATTGAACTTTTCTTCATACCAGTTGTACGTTGGTTTTTATTTCAAGTTGTACTTTTTATATGAAATGAATGACTTTAATATAGTGCAGGACAATGCTTAATTTATACCATTTAATTCAGTACTCACATAATACTTTATTTCCTATGCCTTGGTTACTGTATTTTAATAAGCTACATTCACATTATGGGTTGTGCCCCATACTAACTTGCAAATATTTTAATATGCATTTAACATTTATTATAATATATATATATATATATATATATATATATATATATATATATATATATATATATATATATATATATATATATATATATATATATATGAATTTTTATCATTATATTATATGTATATATTATTATATATTTATATACACATAAGTCACTCTTTGATATTAAACAAATGGTATCAGAGTTGGGTGATGGGTTCAAATCCCCCCAGGTGATGCTGAGGGGGGATTGTGTTAGAATCCAAGATCACCTGCATGCAAGATGGATACCTGTCACATGCAAAAGATATGAAGAAGAACCGAAAAAGCTGTTCTCTGTAAACCTCTCCGTAAAAATGTATTAAGAGAATCAATTATTACAATGTGATCAATCCTTATGAAGGAGATCACGAAACCCTAAAAAGGGAAACCCTAAATGAAACCCTAGTGTGCACACTTAATAATTAATAATTAATTAATAAATGTGCCTAAGTTTAGCTTAAGTAATAAAGAGGAATAAGTGACTTAATTAATTAATCAATGTGATGAATAAGTGACTTAATTAATTAATCAATGTGATAGCAAGCATTCTCGCCATTATTTCTCTCCTGTGGAAGTATATTGGTCTAGCAACAGATTTCTGGAAATCTAACATGGTATCAGAGCTCCAGATCTGCAGCTGCCTGTTCGTGATCTGAAGATATGGCCTCTTCGTGAGTTTCGGGTGCAAGGGTTTCCACAGGCATCTTTTCTGCAAGATCTGGGGGTAGCCATCTTTTCGGGACACAATGGGCTCAAACGGACGCCGCCATTGCGTTCGCAGCGGCCAAAAACCCTAGAAACGCCTATCATTTCGTGAATTTTGGAGCAGTTAATCCGGGAGGCAAATTTTTTTTGTCTGAGGGGCCGTACGGCCTCCCCAGCACGCATTCCGAGGCTCAAAAATCAAAAAAAATGTCGAAAAATGGGTTTTTTTGATTCCTGCGCCGGCGCCTCCAGTAGAAAAGCAGATCCGCCGCCCGGCGGCCACCGGGCGGCCACCGGGCGGCCACCGACCCGCCACCGCAGCCGGGCTTCTCCACCGGACAGCCGCTCCTCCCAGCCAGCCCC
>VDFB02197174.1:13742-25275 GCA_007258455.2 Sequoia sempervirens
TGTTCTCTGTAAACCTCTCAGTAAAAATGCATTAAGAGAATCAATTATTACAATGTGATCAATCCTTATGAAGGAGATCAAGAAACCCTAAAATGAAACCCTAGTGTGCACACTTAATAATTAATAATTAATTATTAATGTGCCTAAGTTTAACCAAGTAATAAAGAGGAATAAGTGACTTAATTAATTAATCAATGTGATGAATAAGTGACTTAATTAATTAATCAATGTGATAATGGCTTATTCGCCATTATTTCTCTCCACGTGGAAGTATATTGGTCTAACTAGCAGTTGCAAATCTAACATGTTATCGAGCTCGGATCTGCGGTACTGTTAAATTGATCTGAAGATATGGCCCTCTTAAGTAGTTTGGTGCAAGGGTTTCCCGCAGGCATCTTTACTGCAAGATACGGGGTAGCCATCTTTTAGGGACACAATGGGCTCAAAGCGGACCCAGCGCGCCATTCTGCGTTCGCGTGACCAAAACCCTAAAGCCTTTATCATTTTAAAGTGAATTTTGGGCGATTAATCCAGGAGGCAAATTTTTTGTCGAGGGGCCGTCTGACCTCCCATTACGCATTCAGAGGCTCAAAATCAAAAAAAATGTGAAAATGGGTTTTGATTCTGTAGCCTCAGTGCAGTCAGCAGCGTACGTGCCGGCCGCCCGAGGCGGCCACCGACCCGCCACCGCAGCCGGGCTTCTCCACCGGACAGCCGCTCCTCCCAGCCAGCCCCCGTGGGCCCTTTTTCGCCAGCCGTTGGTCATATCCGTGACCTGGCGCTCACAGACTTCACCCCGGTCACCTGGCGGACCGGGGGCCTCCTGCCCAGCCCCCGCGGGCTCCAGCTCCACTGGCACGGTCATATGGGGACCACGGGCTCCGCCCATACGGCCCAGATCCAGCCCCCTCCGCTCCAGCGCTGGTCATATGGAAGACCAGGGCCTCGCGTCCAGCCCCGGCCGCGCAGAGAATATTCTGGCCACTCTGAGCATATTCCGGGCATCTTGCAGGGTTCCGGCAGCCGAATTTTTTTGCAGGGGGAGATTTTTTGCGCCGACGGCCCCCAGGCTGTCAAATTTATGCTCGCATTTTGATGACGTCAGCATGACGTCAGGATGACGTCAGTCGTACGGCACCCCTCTTTGCCCCCTCCTAACCCTAGTTTTTCCTAAAGAAGCAGTTTTTTTCTTTTGGCCATAACTTGGGCATACGGTATCCAAATCGGGCAAACGAGATATCGCCGGAAAGCTGATTCCGAGCTCTTTCCTGTAGTGCAGTTTATTTTACAGTATTTTTCTGTTTTACTGCATTTATTACTGTTTAAAGTCAGATGTTGTTTTTGGACTTCCGAGCTCATAACTTTTTGCCACGATCTCCGTTTTTCGCCTCGTTTGAAGCGTCGGAAAGGTATTAAGGAGCTCTATATTGCTGTCCATGCACTTTTTCTGTATCTGTCCCAGGTTTATCAGTTAGTCCAGATTTGGCCCGATGGGTTGTTTGGCGATTACTTGGATGTTTTGGCAGTTGGGAGAGTGCATCTTGCATCTTTGCACTTCGTTTACAGTAATATATCATTTAATAATCACTTGTTGCATCATAGATTCCAGAGTTGTTCCAGTTTGGAGTTTTCCAGTGTTCCGTGGCATCGGGTTTTCTGTTGCTTTAATCATGATTCCTTGAGTCAATCGGTGACTCTCATCCGGTTTCAGTAGTATACAGAAGAATATTTACTTGCTTGCCTATATCAAGTTCCAGTGTTACTCTACAGAGTTCTTCCAGTGCTTCTTTGCAGCATGTTATCTCATTGTAAGGGGGGTTTTGTCCCACTGGGTTTTTCCTTCTCTTACTTATTCTTGCATTTGTAAATGGGTACCTGATCAGGCCTAGTTGTCCGGGACCCATCTTTGCTTTCATGCATCCTATTCTAGTGTTTTAGCTTCTTCCTAAGTTCATCTTAAGGGGGGGTGTTAGAGTAATAAGTTATTATGCTTAATTAATTACATCACATTGATTAATTAATTAAGTCACTATTCCTCTTTATTACTTAAGCTAAACTTAGGCACATTTATTAATTAATTATTAATTATTAAGTGTGCACACTAGGGTTTCATTTAGGGTTTCCCTTTTTAGGGTTTCGTGATCTCCTTCATAAGGATTGATCACATTGTAATAATTGATTCTCTTAATACATTTTTACGGAGAGGTTTACAGAGAACAGCTTTTCCAGTTCTTCTTCATATCTTTTGCATGTGACAGGTATCCATCTTGCATGCAGGTGATCTTGGATTCTAACAGATTGTTGGACTAATCACCAAAATCTCCCTTCAGATTCGATACATGGACTAACCACCTCCCATGGATCCGCTTATCTATGAAATTTGTATCGGGTGTTAATAGGTCGCTCTTTTGGTGCAACGACAAAAGTGTTCCAACATCCCCTAACATCCATGAGTTTATCTTCATTACTCACTAGGAAGGGTTTCTCCCTTCCCAAATATTGTTTAATCATGTTCAGGATTTTCATTTGGTTATCATGTTTACCACCTTCCACTCTTAGCACCTTCTTAGGTTTTCTCCCTTTTAGGTTCTCCCTCTCTTTCAACTTTCTCTATTTGTAAGGTGCCTTGACTAATTATCATTTCTTCCAAGAAAGTTGCTTCATCATCTTCCTCTTGATCCTCCTAAGGATTAGTGGTAACTTTTATTTCAATCACTAAATCCTTTGTTGTTGTAAGGATTTTTCTATTTGAGACCAAATCAACCTTTTAGCTAAATCTATTGTTGTCTTAATTAGATCAATTGACTTATATATTCTTTTTAAAAGAGGGTAAACATTTATTGATAAAAAAAAATCAAGAGTACAATCAACATCCAAAATAAAAAGGCTGAGAGGCCCCAAAGGCCAAAGAAACAAAAGTAGAAAATCCAGAGTTGAAACCCACCCACCTAGGGACTAGGGCACCAAACCTCTCAACTTTGCATATGTACATGAATCAACCTCTACAACTTGCACCCAAAATCCTTAAGAAGCTACCACCATTCACTAACTTGCTAATCATTTTGACCCTTTGAAGCCCATTTGGTAAGACAATCAACAACACTATTCCACGGGATATGAATAAAAGAAACCTCATCCAAGAAACTGCCCAACCTTAGAATCTGCTTAGCAATTGATGCTAATTTCCAATTCAACCCCTCAAAACTTTGATTATTCAACATATTAACAAGAATCATAGAGTCAGATTCACAAACTAACTTGTGCCAACCCAGAGCATAGGCCTTTTCCAAGGCAATAAGAATAGCAAGAGCCTCCATTAGATTATTAGTCTGATATCCTTTATAGATGGAAAATAAGAACATAACCGATCCAGATGTATCCCTACCGACTCCCCCTACACCAACCTATCCAAGATTACCCCTGGATGATCCATCTGTGTTGACTTTTAGGATACCATCAACAGGGGGAGACCATTTTCCATCTTGATGAATTTTCCTCTTGGACTTCCTACCCTTTGAAGAGATGGAGTCCTTTCTCTCCATTCCAATTAATACTAACCTCATCATCACCTCTACCTCCCCATGATAAATAGGAGGAATCACCTCACACTTAGCCTGAATAGTTTCTTGAATCATACCCATAACCAACTACCATATCTAATGAACCGCTAAAGCCCGTGCTTGGAAAATCCTTTGATTCCTCTCAAGCCAAGTCTATCGTAGGATGCAAGAGGGCCCTAAATTCCACACCACTTGGAGACTTAAATCTGTGGTTGGTGGCCTTCCCATACTACTCCAAAAATCCACAAGAGATGAAGCATGAACACAAGCATGCTTCTAGACCTCCCACCAATGGTGCCACAAAAACTTGACAAAAGTACACTAGAAAAAGAGATGTGAGGAGGACTCCTCACTGCAACCACACAAGACACAGATCGAAGGACCTTGAAATCCATGCTTCCTCAAATTCTCCCAAGTGAGACACCTATCCTGAGCCACCAACCACAAAAATAAATAGCATTTGGGACACACAAACTTATTCCAAGCATGCTTCCACCAAGGGACTTCCCTTCCACCATAATTTTTCCTACCCAAAACTTGGTAACCAACAACCATAGAGTACACCCCACTTAGGTCAAGGCTCCAAGCAAGGGTGTCCTCCAAAGAAAGGGGCCTTAGTGTTGGGAATAGGATGCCATTTAATTGCAATCCTTAACATTATTTCATTTATCTCCTAAGTCCTTGGAAAGTGTTCCCCAACACTAGGATTAAAAACAAATTAATATTGAATGAAATAATCATGTTAATTGACATTTGTAATTAATTCTAAATGTTAGGAGCATGTGAGGGCGTCTAATATGAGTTCCTAAATAATAGTGGCACATGGGGCGCCCACATGGAAGGTGGAACCCACCTTGAGTTAAGTTAATTGTTTGGAGTAAAAGATAACACTTTTGTAATGCATGTAAAGATCCTAGAAGTTAGGGATTGATGTTTACATGCATGAAGATTAGTTTAGTTCAGTTTAGATTAGTTCAGTTCAATTCGGTTCAGTTTAGATTAGTTCAGTTCAGTTCAGTATCAGTTCAGTATCAGTTCAGTTCAGTATTAGTTCAGTTCAGTTCAGTTCAGTATTAGTTCAGTTCAGTTCAGTTCAGTTCAGTTCAGTTCAGTTCAGTTCAGTTTAGTTCAGTTCAATTATGGTTCAATTATCTTCAGTTAGTTTCAGTTGAATGCTAGTTGACTTCAGTTAACTTGGAATGCATGAATAATGACTTGAGTTACATGACAAATAATAGGTGACTACTTTCAGTTAATAGGGGATGATCATTCTTGCATGAATGGTGGAGAGATATGTTTTAGTTAATAGAGATTGACTTGGACCCACCTTGGGTGCCCAAGTTGGCTTCTTGGAGTTAACACTTTTGTATGATAAGATATTTCAAAAGGCTGAGTTAAGTGGGCCCATTCTTGGGCACCAACTTTGAGGATAAGCTTTCAAGATATCTTCAGAATAAAGGTTGAGTTATGACTTAAGTTTGGGACGCCCAAATGGATGAAGGAGTTTATTTGACATTGTTCTTCATTGTAGAGCTCTACTTGCAAAGAATAGGCGTGGGATTTGTGAGATAAGCATTGTGCTTTGTAATTGTAAACTTTTTGGAGTTTACAAGGCTCATTATTGTCTATTTATTGCAGCAAGTTGAATAGAGTTTATTAGAGTTTATTGTAGGTTGTGAAGAAGATTTGTTGAAGGAAAAAGAAGCATCTCAAACAAGGATTGATAAAGAATTATTGTAACCTTGTTCTAAGGTTAAATAATGCAAGCATTATTGATTCTGGTGGTGGAGTTTTTTCCTGAAAGGGTTTCTCCATGGTATATGTTGTGTCACTTCTATCTTCTAGTGTTATTCTTCTACAATCTGTCTTCATTCTACAACATTTGGTAAAATGAATTAATCAGATTAATCACCCACAAAGAATTTGTAACAAAGAATACATATTTAGATCAGCAATCATAAATTTTTACAAAGTATTAAGCTACATGAACACCTCAATTTTCAACATTTGGTATCAGAGCCAAAGTTGGGTAGAGTTTGGGATGCCTTTCTCTTAAAAGATTGAAGGTTTTTTGGCTGTAGTGGAAGATTTTATTATTTTTGTTATTGCTGATTTTGGAAAATAATTTTGTTACAATGAATTCTCGTTTAGATATTGAAAGGTTCAATAAATCTAATTATGAAATGTGGAAACTAAAAATGGAGGATCTCCTTGAAGAGAGAGATCAGTGGTTAGTTGTTAATAATGAGACAAAGTCACCTACAATGATGTCATATGAGGATTGGGCTAAGCTTGATAGGAAGGCAAGAGAGACCATAAGATTATGTCTTGTTGATGTTTTTCTCTTGAATGTTTCAGAAGAAATTACTGCATATAATTGTGGAAGAGAATAGGTGATATTTATCAAACTAAAAGTCTTACTAACAAGTTGTATCTGAAAAGATAGTTGTATTCTTTAAAAATGAAAGATGGTGATTTTGTTGCAAATTATTTGAATGTTTTTAATTTGCTTCTAAGTCAATTAGCATATGTAGATGTAAAGCTTGAAGATGAAGATGAATGCATTTTTTTACTTTGTTCTTTACAAAATCTTGGGAAAATCTAATTGTTGCTATCAGTGGTAGTGGTGCAAATCCAACGATGGACAATATAATTCCTACTCTCCTATCAGAGGAGATGAGGAGAAAGTCTAAAGCAGAAATCCAAGATGCCTTGTTTGTAAAGGGTAGGCCTGAGAAAAAGGAACCTAAGGGAGACAAGGAAGGGAAGGGTAAGTCAGAAGGATAGAGTAAGGTAATGTGTTGGAACTGTGGTAAATCAGGACATGTGAAGAAGGATTGTAAGAACAAGAAAAAGAGTTCTAATTCTTCTATAGAGGAATCCTCAGATGACAGTAATGATGCATTAGTTATTTCATCTAATATTGTTTGTGATAACTCTTTGCTTGATGTTTCAGAGTGATCTTCATGAAGAGGATGGTAGTCACGATGCCATGTGTGACTCGGTACCATAGTTTAGTGGGAGTTGTTGGCAGTGACATGGATGAATCATTGGTAAGGTTGTATTAAGGTGACTGGGGATATGTTTTCTTGGTTTAGAGTGGTTTCTATTATGTCATGGTTTACTCTATGTAGCATTTAGAGTTTGGCATGGTACTTGTTCTCTTGGGACTAGGACATATATATTTTATGGTGCATGTGATCTCCTAGGAGGAGATGGTGAGATCATGGATGTCATGTTTATGTTCAAGATTGGAGCTTTGAAATTGATCGTAGTAGTTCTCTTTGTATTGGGTACATTAATCATTTGCTTGATTACTTCATGATAGTGTTATGTTGCATTTGGAGTTTGGCATGGATTGGTTGGATACAGGTCCTCATGGATACTTGGAGACATAGGTGAGGCTTGAGTTCTCTTATGGTTAGAAACATGTGTTGGAATGGTTACTAGCAAGAAAATATTTTTCAATAGAAAAGACTGAGAAGCCTACACCTTGGTTGAACATGAGTTCAACACACTCGATGGTTTAACATGCCTCCAAAGAGGCAATTTAGTTACAGAGACTTGGGAAAGGTATTGGTTTTTTATTGCAAGAAAATTAAACTTGAATGTGATAGTCAGAGTGCTATGTGTTTAGCCAAAAATCCTATGTATCATGTTCGTACTAAGCATGTCGACGTTCAGTATCACTTTGTGTGAGAAATGGTTGAGAGTGGGAAGGTATTAATTCAAAAAGTTGACACTTTAATTAATGTTGTTGATTATCTTATGAACCCAGTTCCTACAGATAAGTTCTTTTGGTTTTAATCATTTGCTTGGAGCTTCATGATTATGCAGGTTGCATTTGAAGTTGGCATGGATTGATTAGTTGGTGCAGGAAGGCCATTATCCTTGAGTCCTATACTTGATTTATAATAATGATTCCTTGTTTAGAATAATTGCAATGTATAATGCCAAGTGGGAGAATGTTGGGAATAGGATGCCATTTAATTGCAATCCTAAACATTATTTCATGTATCTCCTAAGTCCTTGGAAAGTGTTCCCCAACACTAGGATTAGAAAGAGATTAATATTGAATGAAATAATCATGTTAATTGACATTTGTAATTAATTATAAATGTTAGGAGCATGTGAGGGTGTCCACTATGAGTTCCTAAATAATAGGGGAACATGGGGCACCCAAATGGAAGGTGGAACCCACTTTGAGTGAACTGCTTGGAGTACAAGATAATACTTATGTAATGCATGTAAAGATCCTAGAAGTTAGGGATTGATGTTTACATGCATGAAGTTCAGTTCAGTTCAATTCAGATCAGTTTAATTCAGTCCAATTCAGTTCAATTCAGTTATGGTTCAGTTATCTTCAGTTAGCTTCAGTTGAATGCTACTTGACTTCAGTTAACTTGGAATACATGACTAATAACTTGAGTTTCATGACGGATAACAGGTGATTACTTTCAATTAAAAGGGGATGATCATTATTGCATGAATGGTGGAGAGATATGTTTCAGTTAATAGAGATTGACTTGGACCCACCTTGGCCACCCAAGTTGGCTTCTTGGAGTTAACACTTTTGCATAAGATATTTTAGAAGGCTGAGTTAAGTGGGCCCATACTTGGGTGCCAACTTTGAGGATAAGCTTTAAAGATATCTTTTGAATAAAGGTTGAGTTATGACTTCAATTTGGGATGCCCAAATGGATGGAGTTGATTTGAAATTGTTCTTCACTATAGAACTCTACTTGCAAAGAATAGGCGTGCGTTTTGTGAGATAAGCATTGTGCTTTGTAATTGTAAATTTTTTAGAGTTTACAAGGCTCATTACTGTCTATTTATTATAGCAAGTTGAAGAGAGTTTATCAGGGTTTATTGCAAGTTGGGAAGAAGATTTTTTGAAGGAAAAAGAAGCATGTTAAGCAAGGATTGATAAAGGATTATTGTAATCTTGTTCTAAGGTTAAATAATACAAGCACTATTGATTCCGATGGTGGAGTTTTTTCCCGAAAGGGTTTCTCCATGGTATATTTTGTGTCAGTTCTATCTTCTAGTCTTATTCTTCTACAATCTTCTGTCTACTTCTACAATTGGTAAAATGAATCTAAACAAATAATCATATACAAAGAACACTTAATTAGATCTATAGCTATAATAGTTTTACAAAGTATTATGCTACATAATTACCTCCATTTTCAAAACCTAGAGCCCCTATTGCAAATCATGAACAAACCCTACTTTATTAGGTTGGCCCCTCTCTTTAGGGTATCCCAAATCATGGAGCCTTTACCAACCACACCATACCTAGGAACATCGAAAAATATCTATACATCTTAGGTACTTATGCCTCAAAATATTAACCCATGCTTGATCTCGGTTAGTACACCATCTTCAATAAAGCTTCACAGCAAGGGCCTGACTAGTGAGAGCAACCTATCACATCACAAGTCCCCCCTCTTGCTGAGGTTTACAAATGTTTTCCCACTTCACTAAAGGCCATTTGGAAAAATCTAAGCTCCCAGACCATAAAAATTGTCTAGAAAGAGAATCCAAATCCTTGATGAAGCTTAAACGAGCCACTTGCACCATACATCTATAGATAGGAAGAGCTTGAATCACAAATTTAAGAATAAGCACTCTACTCGCAAAGGAGAGCCACCAAACAGTCAAATGGTTAACTTTACTTTGAAACATCGATAATATTTTTCTAGGTCACATGTTGCAACAGACTCACTGAAATAGGAATTCCTAGGTACTCTAGGGGGAGGGAACCAATCTGAAACCTGAGAATCCTAGCAATTCTAAACTGGATCAAGGGGGAGTATTGAAAAAAAATGGAAGACTTACCTTAATTAATCTTCTAACTTGACATAGCTAGGTAAATATCAGGTACATGTCTAAAATTTGTAGCTTCCTTGATCCTAGTGACACCCATCAAAACAATATCATCAACAAACTAAAGGTGTGACTGAGTAGGAAGACCAATCCCCCAACTCCACCCCTAAATGATCCCTTGTCACACATAATCCTTTAATAACCTACCAAGAAACTCATCCAAAATGATGAAGAGATGAGGAAACAAGGTCTCCTTTCCAAAGACCACGAGAAGCTTCAAACAAATCATAGGGCTCTCCGTTAATAAGAACAAAATAAGAGGTAGAGGTGACACAACTCATTACCTAATCAATCCATTTATTATCAAACCCAAAGGCCCTAAGAACTTTTTCATAAAGGACCATCTTACCCTATCATAAGCTTTAGCCACGTCCAACTTGATGAACATAGCCTTTTCCTTGGAAATACCCATTGAATGGATAGCCTCAGCTGCAACCATGACCCCATCCAAAATTTGCTTGCTAGCCACAAAGTGTCTTTGATCCTCCGAGATAACTCTATTTAGTCATGGCCTAAGTCTCTCCTGCATAAGCTTAGAAATGATCTTATAGACCACATTGCAAAGGGAAATTGGTCTAAATAGATCTAGAGAGTTAGCACTTGCCCTCTTGGGAATGAGAGCTAGAAAAGTGGCATTTAGGGCTCTCAACATCTATTTGTTTACTTGAGATTCTTGCACAATTTAGTTAAAAGATCATATTTGACAATATCCTAGAACTCTTGGAAGAACTCAATAGGAAAGCCACCTAAGCCAGGTGTCTTCCCTTTCTTCATCTGAAAAATAGTCTCTTCAGCCTCATCAAGAGTAATAGGCTTGCACAGACTTTGGTTCATCTCATTAGAGACCATAGAAGGAATACAGTTCAAAATAAGGTTTTTTTCGAATAAAGCTTGAGGAGATTCCTTGAAAAGAGAAGAGAAATATTGAGTAGCTTCCTTTTAAATTTCTAAAAAGGAGGTGAGCTAGCCTCCCTAAGATGACACTAAAGAAGATATCATATTCCCATGCCTTCTATCTTTGACAGAATTAAAATATAAAGTTGTATTCCTATCACCCACCTGAAGCCAGTCAATCCTGTACTTCTGCTTCCAGTAGATATCCTCACGAATCAACCATTCATCCAAGGTCTTCAAAGCCTCACTCTCTTCCCAAAGGGAACTCTCTAAAAGGCCTTTCTCACAGATATGTCAAGTGATTACATCAAGATGGTTTTGGGCAACAACTTTGGATTGAAAGATGTTCCCAAAGCACTATTTATTCCATTTCTTAAGTTGAAGCTTAACAAATTGAAGACATTTCACAAAGGAATACATAACAGTACCATGTGTAGGCATACCTTTCCACCACCAATCCCTCACCAGCTCCTGCAAGGAAGGCTCACACAACCACATTAGTTAGAACTTAAAGGAAGGATTCTTATTGAATCCCAACCTGGAAGCAAATAATTTGATAGGCCAATGGTCAAAGCCCCTCTAGTCCAAAATCTCTAAGCTTCTCACCCACCTATTGTCAATCCGAAAGCTAGACACTAAGAATCTATCCAACCTCTCTGAGATGGACTCCACTCCACAACTCTTGATTCTCCACATGAACATATCATTAATAGGATTGATATCAACCAAATTTAGAAAATGAATGTTATCCCTTAAAAGAGTGGAGGAGGGTTCTAACCTAGCCACAATTCCTCTCTTTTCCTCTAGGAAGGAAATGGCATTGAAGTCTCTCGCTAAAATCCAAGGGAATAGAGGGGCTAAAGATCATACCTATTGAATGTGATTCCACAGACTAGATTTTCCAGGTAAGTCCATAGGGGCATAAACATTAGTAAGGAGGATAACTTCCCCAGAGAGAAAACTAGAAGCTGCCATAGTCAAAGAATATATACTAGACATCCACTAGAGAGGGGTTAGCTTTCACAGATCCCAAAGGGTCACAATCCCACCAATCCTACCATGTGCTCCAATACATCGACACCGACCTCTAATCCATAGCTTAGTCACAATACTGACCATTTAATTAACCGACACTCTTGAATCTTGAAGAAAAACAACATCAAGAGAGTGCCCATTAATTAACACACGAA
>VDFB02197175.1:0-16652 GCA_007258455.2 Sequoia sempervirens
CAGCTGAAAATAAGGGTTAGAATATGTTTATTAAAATGAAAATTACTGCTCTAATAATGAGCACCTTTAGGTTTTAGCATTACGGGATTACAGTCCTAATAAAGAGCACATTTAGGTTTTAACATTAGGGCATCCTTTCCCTTATAAAATACAATAATTAATTAGTTTTAATAAATGTGCTCTAAAACATAATAATATAATAATAAATAAATTAATTAATGATATAAATAATAAATATTTATATAATAATATAATAGTTAATACATAAAATTTAAAAAATAAATATAATATTATTATTCTATCATAAAAATAAATAAATAAAATTAATAATAATATTAACATCATTTTCTAAATGACCTATCAATTGATCTCATATACTACACAAATGTGTGCAAAAAATAAACCATTTTTTTCCTAATTGACCTTCCACACCTCTTTGGCGTACCCATTGCACAAGGTGCCATGGCTAGTTTTGATACTATGATAGCATACCATAAAGTTTTTGTGAGCTGACCGTCAAATTTAAACATGTGATTTAGATAATTGTTAAAAGCTTGTCAAGGGGGGCTCTTTTTCATTTTTTTTCAAGTGTAAATAGTTGATAAGAAGGTGGTTTTGTCATCGACACTTTAGTATCAAGATGATTTCAAAATTATACTTTTTTAATCTATTCTTAACCTCTAAAACTTAGTGTACTTTGTGTAATTTTTGATGAGACATAACTTTCACCCCATTTTTCTAAAATTGATAAAATTTATTTTGAAATTCATTAGAATTGTGTAAGAATTTCATATTTTTAGTTGAAATTAAGTTTTGGAAAGCCTATTTTTCCATATTTGTAAAAATATTTGTCAACTATAAATGGATGATTTGACTTCCAAAATTAACAAAACCTAGTAATTCTTGTCTTGCATCTCTTTGGGGGAGTCAACATCTAGATATAATATAATTTTGGGGGATTTATAAGGCACATTCAAGTTCCTTGTTACATGTACATTATGGATCCTAAAATTGACTTTTTAACTCCACATAACTTTCACACATGGAAATTACAAGAAATTCTTCAATCTAAGGGATTATGAAAAATGATCAATGGACAAAAATGAAGTTTACAAGATATTTTGAACAATTAAATTATTAGAACAAGTTAGTGTTAAATAGGTGCAGGACAACTGAGAGGGGGGGTTGAATCAGTTGTCACAAAATTTCAAATTAAAACTTCAACACTTATCAATTCTATAACCACACTATTCTATTATTAAGTATGAGCATGAAACACAAATAACAGAAAGTAAATTAACCCAATGAACACTAGATTTTTACATGGAAAACCCAATGAGGGAATATCCATGATGAGAATTAACTCACAATATAAAGAGATTATAAAACCGAATATAAAGGCTCACTGCCAAGGGCTCACTATCCATAAGAGGACTCGTTGTCCAAATACAAAGGCTCAATGCCTACAGAAAGGACTCACTGTCCAACATGGAGGCTTATTGCCTATAGATACAAAAGAGAACAAAAGATCCACCACAACAATTAATACACATCCGCAACCCTGAATGAAGGATTGCAAAAACCCTTAGCTCACTACCTTTAGGAATCCAACACTTGATGAAGAACTGCTACCTAAACTCACTCTCACACACTTCTTTTTTTATGATTTGTGGGTTACTTCGTCAAGTTTTGCATCACTCTATAATACAATTCTTCACAATTCAACTTGCATTTATACTGGTATTTTCAACCTTAGAACCTTTCTCCAAGGTCAGCCATAAAAACTTTATTTCACAAATTCAAATTAGGTCGACAATTCAACATTCCCGTGTGGAAAGGAATGAGAGTTGACCAATAAAACATTTATCCAAGACCAAAAGATAATGTCTTGAATCAACCACACACTTCCTTAATTAATTGTTATTCTTCGAATGAAGTGTAAACACCAGGTCAGCCAAACATAATGAAAACACAAATGAACTTTGATGTACACGCTTCCCAACAAGAAGATGACACAACGGATGCCACAACATGCTTCATTATGCATGAGAATACATCTCAGATTCTTCTAGATACATCCACGACAAGTGCAACAAGTTTCAAACATTGAACACCTTCCACCAGTCCACCCAACCTATGCAAACACACACAACACTAAAACATGACTTCCAAACCACCAAACCTCAAACTTCTTTTTCAAAACCTAGAGAACACCTTTACAAGACATATCCCAGATCCGCAAGATCTGAAAAAAAAACAACAAAGGATTGTGGAGCAGAAACATTTCTCCTAGTCCACAGAAGACCAAATCTACTAGAACAATTCCCATACTGGTGAATGTAACTTTTACATACCATCACACTAGAAGCTAAATCACATGAGATATCACCATTGGACCATCATTATCAAACCTTCAGATCCACACAAGCATAGGATCAACACAGGAGAAATGTGGAGCACATAACGAAGCACATTCTGAACACACTCAACATTTTGACTTCTCTTCTTTATTAATTTTCTCAAAAACACTTGGAAACAAACCAATTTAGCACATCTACAATGCCATAAAGATAGCTCCATATACTCACAACATCTCAACAGCATCTCAACTATACATGTACAATCTGCAGCTTACTGAACTATGTTGACATCAATGACAACACCACTAAAATAGCTCACACTTGTAACAATCTCCCCCTTTGTCATTGATGACAACACATGATGTGAAAAACCATCAATGACAACATCTTACACAATATCTCAGGAGAACACCTTCTCTTCCTCTGCAATAGTTTTTCATATGACTTTCTCTCCCCCTTTGACATCAATGGAAAAGATCAAAGACTTTGATCACTCCCCATTAGGAGTACACTCATACTGCAATAATGAAAACCTTTTCTACTCCCCCTGTGGAGTAGAACCATTTATCAGTCTAGATAAATGAAGAATTTGTGAATCCACTAGACTGATTCACCTTCATGTGCACCTAGTTCAGAGGGCCAATGACCCCCAACCTCTCCCTAAGATTCTTAAAATTGTCCTTTGGAAGAGCCTTAGTAAATATATATGCAATTTGTTCCTTTGTTGTCACATACTCTAGTCTTACTTCATTCTCCAACACCTTTTCTCTCAAGAAATGATATTTGATAGATATGTGTTTTGTTCTTGAATGCATAACTGGATTCTTTGAAATATTTATTGCACTCGTGTTGTCATAGAAAATAGGAATGGGCTCATCACATATTACTCCAATGTCTTTCAGAGTTTGCTTCATCCACAATACCTATGTGTGTAGCAAGATACTGTATTAATATATTCTGCCTCTACAGTGGATAAAGAAACTGAGTCTTACTTCTTACTCAACCAAGAAACAATCCTCCACCAAGAAAGAAAGAACTTCCACTGTAACTCTTTTGGTCGTCCACACAACCAACCCAATCTGCATCGGTATAAGCACTTAGGGTGAAATTAGCACCCTTAGGATACCATAAGTCATAATTAGGTGTACTTTTAAGATATCTAAATATCATCTTTATAGCTGTAACATGTGCCTCTTTAGAATCTACTTGAAATCTGACAACTAGACATACTGCATGCATAATATTCAGTTTGGTAGCAGTAAGATACAACTGTCCACCAATCATAGATCTATATTTGCTATGATCAATTTTAGTAGATTCATCATCTTTGCTTAGTTTACATCCGATTACCATAGGAGTACTAACCAATTTGAAATCATCCATCCCAAACTTCTTCAACAACTCTTTTACATACTTAGATTGTGAAATGAATATCCCTTTATTAGTTTGATTTACTTGTAGACCAAGGAAGAAATTCAACTCACCAATCATGGGCATCTCAAATTCTTTTTGCATCTCTTCAGCAAAATTTTTACACATGCATTTATTTCCACCAAAAATTATATCATCAACATATACAACTACTATCAAAAAATTTTTACCTTGCACTTTGAAGTAGAGATTGTTGTCAGTAGAGCCTTTGCTGAATCCTTGCTTTGTCAAGTATCTATCCAATCTTTCATACCAAGCTTTGAGACCTTTCTTCAGTCCATACAATGCCTTCTTCAACTTACAAACCATGTCTGGTTTGTCAAATAACTGAAACCCTTCAGGTTGTTCCATGTACACTTCTTCCTCCAATTCACCATTCAGAAATGTTAATTTAACATCCATTTGATACACTTTTAAATCCTTGTGGGAAAAAAATACCAAAAACATCCTAATAGATTCCATTCTAGCCACTGGGGCAAATGTTTCTTCAAAATCTATACCTTCAACTTGTGAATATCCCTTGCATACAAGTCTTTCCTTATTCCTTACAACTTCTCCACTTTCATTCAGCTTATTCCAGAACACCCATTTTGAACCAATTACATTCTTATTCACAGGTCTAGGGACCAATTCCCATGTCTAATTATTTTCTATCTGTTGCAACTCTTCTTTCATAGCTTTCATCCAAATCTCATCTTTACATGCTTCACTTAAAGACTTAGGTTCAATTTTAGAAAGTAAACACAGATTTACCTCAATTTCTACTTTACTTCTTGTCTTCACACCTTCACTTTTATCTCCAATTATTTGTTCCTCTAGATGATTCTCCTGTACATACTTAGGAGTCTTAACAGTAGGTTCAAGCTCATTCTCTTCTTCTTCAATCCATTCTTCTTTCTCTTCTTCTTCCTTCTTATTTTCCTCAAGTAAATGTCCAAAAATAGGAACATCAGGTTCAACTTCACTTATCTCAATAGGCCTGTGTATGTCTTCATCAACTTTCACATTAGAATTTTCAATAATATTTCTCAATCTTCTATTAAAGCATCTATATGCTTTGCTAGTAGTAGAGTATCCAAGAAAAAATCCTTCATCACACCTAGCATTGAAAACTTTCCAATATTTTCATCATCTATTTTAATCTAACATCTGCTTCCAAATACCTTGAAGTACTTCACAATAGGAGTCTTACCGATCCATAACTCAAAAGGAGTCTTTGTGTTGTTGCTTCTAATCTGAACTCTATTAAAAAACATAAACATCAATGTGTATTGCCTCTCTCTAGTATGCATCTCGTACATTTGATTCTTTCATCATGGTTCTTGCGGCTTCCTATACTATCCTATTTTTCCTCTCAACTACCCCATTCTACTGAGGAGTTCTCAGAGAAAAAAACTATCTCTTTATGCCATGCTGCTCACATAATGTATTAAACTCACTAGAAGTGAATTATCCACCTCTATCAGACCTCAAACATTTTATTTTCAAATTTACTTCTTTTTCCACTCTTGCTTTGAATACCTTAAACCTATCCAGAGCCCGATTATTTTCTCTAAGAAAAGAAACCCATGTCATTCGAGTATAATCATCAATAAGAAGCATGAAATACCTGTCTCCATTCAGACATAGTATTCTAGTCAGACCACAGAGATCAGTGTGAACTAACTCCAGCATTCTGATAGTAGAGTGCTCTTTTCCCTTAAAGTTGCATCTTGTTTATTTCCCTAGTTGACAACTTCTACAAATAGTATTAGCAGGTCTTGTAATTCTAGGTAGACCTCAAACAATTTCTTTTGATCTAATCTTGACTAAATTATCAAAATTTACATGTCCCATTCTCTGGTGCCATAACCAACTTTCATTGACTTGAGATACAAGGCATTGACCATCAAATCCCTTTAGCTGATAGATGTTTCCATGAGTTCTTCCAGCAACAACCATATCTCCATTTCTGGATCCTTTTTTGATTTCACAAGTATTATTCTGAAACATAAGTTTAAAACCATTGCTACACATTTGACCAACACTCAATGCCTCAAACCCTTCACATAATATACATCATCAGTGATGTGCACTCCATCAAAACTAATTGAACCTTTCCCATAAATCTTAGCTCCTAAATCCTCACCAAACATGACTAAACCACCATCATACTTTTCAAGTTTAGATAACTTACTCTTGTCTCTGGTCATTTGATTAGAACATCTACTATCAATTACCCAATAGTCTTCATCCTATCTTGCATAAAAGGCAGTAACCAAAGTACCTTCCATCATATTCCTCTTATTCTCTGGAGCCTTCTTGCTTGCACATTTTCCAAGGTTAGTAGATACATATTTACTTTCCAAAGCTAAGAATAAGCATTCACTATCATCAACCTCATTTTCAGATTCATCATCAGAGATTATAGCTTCTTCTTTAACATAGTACAACTTCTTGTATTTCTTATCCTTCTTATCCTTATCTTTATAATCCTTGTTCTTCTTATATTAACCCCTGTTTCAGAATCTTTAAAAGCCATACCAATTCCTAACATCCCCAATCAAAATGAATAAAGCAACATGTCTCTTGTTGTTCTTCTCTCATGGCCTTTCTCCAACCTTCCTATGAAGTCTTCAGCCTTTGGTCCCCACCCAACCGGCCCATTCTCCGGATCATCTCCCAGTCCCCACTGCCTTTAGCCCAGCTCAGTTCCTGGTTTCTTTTCCTCGGCAGAACTATCTCACTCTGGTAAAGAAAAAAAACTTATCCGCGTCTCGACTCCGTTTGTCCTCTCATTGTCGGGCATCAGGTCGTGTCTCTCTTCCTCGGCTGGTTATTCTTCATCGGTTCGTCTTCCTCCTGATACCTTAACTTCAGTTTAGCCAGTCATCTCAACCCTTCCTCGAAGAGCTGAACTCTTCACCTTTCTTCCATCTTCGGCCTTTTTTCTTTTTATTCCTTTTGTTCACAGAGTTCTATTCTTTCATATCCTTCCTTCATATAAAGTCTCTCCGGGGTCTTTTCTGGCATCCCCCCCAGGAATGCAAGAAAAAAAGAACCCTTTGAAGTCAGTTGAGCCCTGTGCCAAAGCACCCAAAGTCATCTCTGGCTGGAAAACCCTCTATTGGTGGCAGTGTAATCATCCTACTTCATTCCCTGTCAGTCCCTCCCAGTCTTCCTAGTCCCAGTGAGAGCTGGCCAGGAGCCCTCTCATTTGCATTCCTTCTAGTCTGTATCTAGGGTACCTGAGACTACTCCAATACAACAATCCAAAGTCGCTGGACTTCCTCCTCCCAGCTGGAGCTCACTGAGAGGAACCGGGAAAGCTCTGGATGCCTCTACTCAAAGTTAAGAGATGTACCAAGAGGGGCCAACCCATTTGTCACAAAATTTCAACTTAAAACTTCAACACTTATCAATTCCACAACCACACTATTATGTTATTAAGTATGAGCATGAAACACAAATAACAAAAAGTAAATCAACACAATGAACACCAAATTTTTATGTGGAAAACCCAATGAGGGAAAAACCACGGTGAGGGTTAACTCACAGTTAAAAGAGATTATATTTAACTAAATATAAAGGCTCATTGCCCAGAAGAGGACTCACTATCCAAATACAAAGGCTCGCTGCCTACAGAAAGGACTCACTCTCAGACAGGGAGGCTCACTGCCTATAGATACAAAAGAGAATAAAAGATCCACCACAACAATTAATACACATCCACATCCTTGTATGAAGGATTGCAAAAACCTTTAGCTCACTTCCTTTAAGAATCCAATACAATGAAGAACTGTTTCCTGAACTCACTCACACACACTTCTTTTTTACGATTTGTGGTTTACTTCATCACTTTGCATCACATTGTCATACAATTCTTCACAATTCAACTTGAATTTATACCATCTTCAACCTTAGAACCTTTCTCCAAGGTCGGCCACAAAAAAAATATTTCATAAATTCAAATTAGGTCAGCAACTCAACATTCCCGTGGTGGAAAGGAATGAGATTGGACCAATAAAACATTTATCCAAGACCAAAAGATAATGTCTCAAATCAATCACACACTTCCTTAATTAATTTTTATTCTTTGAATGAAGTGTAAACACCAGGTCAGCCAAACCTAATGAAAACACAAATGAAATTTGATGTACACGCTTCCCAACAAGAAGATGACATAGTGGATGCCACAACATGCTTCATTATACATGAGAACACATCTCAAATTCTTCCAGATACATCCGCAGCAAGTGCAACAAGCTTCTAACACTGAACATGTTCCACCAGTCCACCCAAACTATGCAAACACACACAACAACACTAAAACATGATTTTCAGACCACCAAGCCTCAAACTTCTTTGCTAGAACTCAAAGAACACCTTCACAAGACATATCCTAGATCCGCAAGATCTAAAACAAAACAACATAGGACTGCGGAGAAGAAAAATTTCTCCCAATCCACAAAAGACCAACTCTGCTAGAACAATTCACATACTGGTGAATGTAACTTTCATATACCATCACACTAGAAGCTAAAACATAGGAGATATCACCACTAGACCATCATTATCAAACCTTTATATCTGCACAAGCATAGGATCAACATAGGAGAAATGTGGAGCACATACCAGAGCATATTCTGAACACACTCAACATTTTGAATTCTCTTCTTTATTAATTTTCTCAAAAGCACTTGGAAATACACCAATTTAGCACATCTGCAATTTCATAAAGATAGCTCCATGTACTCACAACATCTCAATAGCATCTCAACTATACATGTACAGTCTACAACATACTGTTTAAAGTGTGTTGACATCAATGACAACATTAATGACAACACCACTAAACTAGCTCATACTTGCAATAGTTAGATGATGCAATGGGCATCATTGGTCTTCATGTTTCTGATAACTTGCAATTTCATATTGCAGAATGTACAACTCCTAAGAAAATGTGGGACAAGTTTAAAGTCTCTTTGGTATGGTTGATGAGTTCAAAATACCACAATTATATGTTGAATTAACAATATTGTCTCTTGATTCATTCCCATTTATTGAAGATTTATTGGTACAATTTAAGTCCTTTTTTTCTCGAATTAAGGGTTTTGGTAAAATAAAAACATACAAAGAATGTGTAAATTCTTTGTTTTTTAAAGTTAAAAGGTCCTTATCAAATATTTTTGTCTTCCCTCTACTCTATAATGGATGATCTTGGAACAACACATGCAATGCCTTTTTTTGAGTAGTTTTGTAATAGACTCACATGAGAACAATATAAGTTAATATATATGGTTGCTATCACCTCTTAAAAAATTCAAGCATTAGTTGCTCAATCATTTAAGGGAAAGAAACAAACTAAGGATCAAGCTAAGGGATCAAAATTAGAGACTCCATTGTATTCATCTCCCTCACCAAAAGGGAAAACTTCTAAGAATCCCAAATGTACTTATTGTAAGAAACAAGGGCATGAAGAACACCAATGTTATAACAATGAAGTTGATGATTTGAGGCATCTTTTAAAAAAAATCAAATTCAATTTCCTACATCTAGGATAGGTGGTTCTTCCTTTTCTCCGTCCACATCATCTGCATATTTAGGAAAGGATAAGAATAAGGGTATGGAACTCATTGCTTCTGTAAAAAACACATCATAAAAGTGGCTTCTTTATCTTGAGGCATCATGCAATATGGATACATCCAGGGAATTATTTTCTACATTTGAGCCTTGTTCATTCCCATCAATATTGATGGAAAATAATGTACGGTCTATATGTCAACTCTTGGAAAATGATCTATGAAAATTGGAGAAGGAACATTCAATCATTCACTTTATGTACCTTTCTTATCCAATAATCTCCTTTCTATTTATCAAATTAAACATTGTGGCATAAGAAAAATAGTTGATCACACCACATTTCATGATCATCAAAGATTTGTAGAGTAGAGACATCATTGCCATGGGTCATGTTGATCATGATTACATATTGTATTCCTTTTCTTCCTTTGGTTTCATTGACTTTGATGATGGTTTGAGTATAGATGATAGTGATACATTCAAAATGCATAAGGAGATACAATTTGGTTATTTGAACCTTGGAGTTCTATTGGAGTTCTACCCTCCTCATTAGTTCCTTCACCTTACACTGATATCAAAATGTCCATATTTTTCTTATTCAATATTGAGTGTTCCTACATCATCAGTTTCTCATGATTCAAGGTAGTAGGATATTCACAGTTATGTTTCCACTACAATTGATTTTAGACGATTACTTATATGACATATCATACTTGTTTAGTGAGTCCAATTTTATAAAGTTGGAAGGAACCTTTTATGATAGCCACATCAATGTTGTTTTCAACCCATCTACATATTTTATATATGTTCTACATCAACCTTTGCATGGAGCATATGAGAAAATTTCAAATATTTCGTTGTTTTCATTGGATCTTGTGCATCATTTAGAGACCTATTATTCTCACATGCGAATATTTCATGCACCTATTTGTATTTCATCTTCTTCCACAAGGAAGAAATGTTGTTCAACATTCAGGGATCACATTTTATATTCTTCTTTGAGCATCACTCAGTATTGCAATTTCTATGATCTTATAGGGGGCTCCATATTATCTCTTTTTCTCTCCTATGGGGGGGGGGGATTTCTTGTACTTATGTGATAAAATTAGTCCACTAGGTTTCATCATGATTCCTTCTATCTTCTTCACTTTTACATTTTATTTCATTGCATCATTTTTATTTTGGAGAGGGGTTTTTATTTCCAACTAGGTTTTTGTCCTTTACTCCACTTTATGAGAAATTTGTACATGAGTACCTAACATGACTTAGTAGCTGAGACTCATCATCTTGGATACATTACTCCCTAAGTTGCACATAAGAGGGGAGTTGGTGTAAATAATTTTTTTATCAAACTAGTTTATGTCCTCAATATCCAAAAGTAAGCTATCTCAATTTGGCCCTTGGCCATAAAATTGAGGAAATATGAAAGACTAAAATATATTTCACCCCAAATGGCTATAACCCTTCAATAGACAATTTCACTACCTCAATTATGCAAATCAATGGGAGTTACCATTCCCAAAGACCTCCAACATAGACTACAGAAACCCCAAGGCTTCTCCACCACAAAGCATAGCAAAATCAAGTATCAAATATCCTGGATGATTAGAAGCCAAGCCCACCCCCTCTTAATATACTTTTCTCCTCTTGAGGTTGGCCTATCTAGAAGCTTCTAATAAATCTCTAATAATAATATTTTATATTTGTACTTTATTATAATATTAAAATATAACTTTAGAATACATAAAGTGAAAACATGATGGCAAATCAATTGTTTTCTCAACATCCAGATAACACATTATGTTTTCCAACATCCAGATAACAACATTATGTTTTCCAACATTCAACATAACATAGAAAACCCCCTTATAACTATTGAATTTAGGAGAAGAATCCAACCACTGACTAGGTAACTACCTGAAGAATACCCCCTAACCATGCACATTACCCTATGAGGCTCAGGAATAGGCTAAACCATCCACAAACAACATCAGGATAGAAAGGGGACATTATAGTATGCCCTCCCTAAAATTGCTTGTCCCCAAGCAATCTCGACTACAAAGACAACTCTCCCCCACCTAGATCCCAAGGGAAGATCTATGTAGTGTCCCTACTATCACCAAACAACTCCTATAACACTAGCACTAGCACAACTAATTGCACCTGCTAAATCAACTCAATCTCCCCATTAGGTACCGCAGGAATATGGGCCTCAAAAGGAAGCAACCCAAGAGACTGGTCGTATTTGCTTCCAATCTCTGCACAAGGTAATCCAACATACAAACTTTCCATCACATGCGGCACTGAACTGTGCATCTAAAATAAATCATGTACATGAGGATCAAATGTAAATTTATACACACTCCTCACCATGTACTCCTTTGAAATCTCCTATGTGAGTCCTGCTTGAAATCCCAATGCACTGGAAGGATCCCAAACACTACTATCAATGCTCAACTTAGGATTGGAATCAAGAGAGTGATCAACATCTAACTCGAAGAGTGGATTATCATATGACTGGTCATGTAGCATCAATCTCAAACAATGGATTGTAGGTCATATCATGCTCCTCCTAAATCACCTCCTTCTTTCTCTTCTTGTCCATGCTCCCACAAAAAGAGATAGAATGCAGGCTCCCATCTATAATTCCCCTTAACACATATTTCTTGCCATCAACCTCAAATTTCATTTCCATTTTAGGTATGTTGAGGGTAAATTCACCTAAGTCCTGGAGCCATTTCATGCCCAACACTATGTCCATCTCACCCATGTTGATCGCGTAGAAATTAGTTTGTAACTCATAACCATTCAACAAAAAAGAGATTATTAATTTGTCTAGTGCATGTGAGGGTATATCCATCAACAACTTAGACTCTAAACCCATGAAAATCCTTAGCCTGTAGTCTACATCTAGCCACAAAACCCTCATCAATAAAGTTATGTGATGCTCTCGTGTCGAGCATGGCAATACAATGTTGTCCATCAACTGTTCCTCTGAATCTGAATGTAGTCTCATCTTGTACATTAGCAAGGAATGTCAAAGGAGCCAAATTCCCATAGCAATTGCCTTCTCATCCTGATCAACCCCTATAGCTGCTTGTTGATCTGCACTATCAAAATCAGAGTCCTCATAAAATTCCCACATTATAAAATTTTCCTTGCCCTTAGGTCTCAAAGGGAAGTCATGATCCTTGTTATATGGTTCCTTGCACCAATAGCACAATTTATTTTTCCTTAACTCCTCATGTGACTCCTCATCCACAATGTTTGCTGATTTCTTTTTCTTATCAACAATTTATTGAGGGTTTTAATTATTGTTAGAAAGAACATCCTTATGTGAACTCTTGTTTTTTGGGGCTGCGAACTCCATACTCCTAGCCTTTTTCATTGCCTCCTACAGTGTTGGTGGGTCAAAGGCTTTAATCCAACCCTTCAATGGGTCTGTCAATCCTTCAGTGAACAAGACTACCAATCTCCTTTCTGATATGTTAGGCACCATTACTGATAGTCTTTGAAAATCAACAACATATGCTTCAAGAGTTCCATGTTGCTTCAATTGTGCAAATTCTCATAATCTCACTTTTGGATCCTTAGCATCAAATATTTCTATCATCTTATTGGTGAATTCCTCATAAGTGTGGATAAGGTTATGGCCAAGAGTGACTAGCCTGTGGTACCACCATTTGTGTGTAGCTCCCTCCAAGTGTAGTGTAGCAAGTTTGATAGCATCCTCTTCGGGCATCGGTCTCAATGAAAGGTAGTTGTCTAGCTTTTGCACCCATGACTAGGTCATACACTTATTACTCCCATCGAAATGGAACAAAGTCACCTTTCCAAGAGCTTGTTGATAGTCAGTTATGGTCAAACATAGTGGATATCATGGAGATAATATTATGAGTTCTAGAGTATCAGTGTCTCAAAAGCCAATCTTGAGGCTTTTTTTATTCCACGTGCCTTAAAACACCTCATTTATCTTATTTCCTACCCTTGAATGAGGAAATTTTATAGTTGACACAATTTAATCTTGTTTATGGGTCTCCCTTGATGGAGGCTATGTATTTATTTGATTAATGCTCTCATGTACTGGGTATGTGCAGGATCATGATGGGCCAAAAAGTGACAATATGATGGGTATGTGGCTAATGACTTTTTTTTACCCAAAATTGATGAAAAAAAAAAGTTTTTAAAGAGATTCTCAGCTTTCCACCAATATAAATTATTCTTTACTTTGAATTTAATAAGTAATGATTATTCATTTTCTATTCAAATTATGACTAAAGTCTTGATTGATAGACTGATTGAAAAGCATCTATAGATTTCAAACGGTATCACATGTTTTAAATCCAAAACTTGTGTCACATTCTATGCTTTGCATACTATAGGATTAAAAAAAGAAAAATTGAATTTCATGAAGTTTTAACCAAGTTAAGGTGGTCAAACATACAATTTTTTGATATTTTTTTTAAAAATTGTAATAAAAAATTCATAATTAATTATTTACTTGGAAAAATTACAAAAATGGCAAAATACACATTGGGACGTAGGTCACACTCTCATATGTCAAAATCTTATAAAAAATATTATCATTTTATTGGTTAGGGTAGTCAGATAGACACCTACTTCTTATTTTTTCCACAGGGAATTTAGTACTCTTGCATTGAAATTTCAAATTTTTCACCAAATAGATTTTTTTTTTTTTAAAACAAACCTAGTAGTTTAGAAACTACATTCAATTTTCTGCAAATTCTATTCTTACATATTTTTAAAATAATATAGATAACTTATTCAAATTTTTACGTCAAGTTTCCTAACTCTCATTTTTCTAAATTTTTTGCCACTTAAGGGCCTATTTTTTCCATGATGATCCTACACATACCCTACTTGATGCAATTTTTAAAATACAATATTTAGTATCTGATCTATATTTAGTTAGTGGTTGATATATTTACTTAGTTTATCCCTTGTGTGCATGGTCAACTTAGAATTTGAGTTTTAGTTTTGAATGTACACTAACATAGATTCCATGTTATACTTATGTATTTGTATATACATACATACACATATATATGTATATATACATACATATATACATTTATTTACACACTAATACATTTGACTGCAAAATACGACGAAACTGTTCGACGAAATATGTAAAATTCGATGTTCGTCGGGTGCTTGTAAAATTTGATGTGTAATTTCCATTTTTTTGAAAGTTTATCCCCTACGTTCGTCGAAATGTCGGCTATTATTTTCGTCGAATTTTTGACAAACATGAAAAATTAAAAAAAATCAAATTGTGGCCGACATAAAGAAAAGTGAGTTCATGCCTGATATATTGCGACAGTGTTTTGCTCTACTTGAGACAGTTTGTGGAGAACTAAGGATGATTTTCTTAGGAAAAATCAGAAAAAATTCAAGAAGATATCACCAGGTTGAGGGTAGTCATTGTCTTTTTGCAGAATTCAGTTGTGAAGTCAGATTTGTAGTTCTAGGTTTGAAAATCATATTTTAAAGCAACATCTCATCAGATTTCATTTTTAGAGGTTAAGGGGTTTGAGAATTTCATGTCCAGATTTTGTTGTGTGGAATCACCATAAGATCACAACGGAGGAACAGATTCTTGTGGCTGTAATTATGTGATCCATAACTATATTGGCCATGTGGCACAGTTGTGCTATAACAAATATAGGATGCATTCATGTGTGACCCAAGTTTAATGTGGCTATGTTGTGATAGAAATGGAGGCACTCATATAATGTAGTTAATTCGGGTTGTATAATGTAGGTGTCAATCATCATTGGGTGCATTCAGGTTGTCTCAAGTTTAACAGGTTAGGATGTAATTATAGCATGATCGAAGGGTGATTACCTCTTGCTGCAATAAAGAGCCTATAACTCTGGTTGATATGCAGAGTGGTTGTGTTATATCAATTATGTAGTGAATTCAAGCACAACCCATGTTTAATGGGCTATTCTAGAGAGTGATCAAGATTTTCTAAACCTTATGAATGTTACTTGACATATATTTGCATAATCTCAAATTCCTTAAAAGGCTTTTGAAGTATCAATGTATCCTATATAGGGTTTAGAATGATTTTTTTTAATTAAAAAATAAATAAATGATGTATTTCCACCTTGATTAGATAATGTGGAGATCTCCTAAATGCAGCACAGCACACTATCCTCTTTGGCAGCGTATTCATTACTCAGCTACTAAGTTTTTTGCATGTGACATCTTTAATATCTTCATGACTGGCTTTAAATAGATCTCAGTCTTTGCTTTAATTCTTTTCATGGCAACCCTTGAGTTCCATAATCCACCTTCAATCTCTTCTAAGAATGTTGTCTTAAGCTAGACTGCATAGTATGCATATAAATCAAGTCCTTCATACCTGCCATTGTTCCAAACCACCACTCACTGCCTTGCTTAAAATGTTGCCTCCATAAGCACAATAGCATGTTTTAAAATCATGGTTACCAGTGATTGACCATTAAAGGTCACCACTTTTATCAAGATACAATGAGATTTGTCTTCAAACTCAAGGCATTATGTAAGATAACATTGTGAATTGTTTATTTGTGTATGATTGATTTTCTTGCACATTTTACTTTGCTTTGCTAACTTCTTTTAAGACTGGGTATTGCATCCTCAGCTGCAATCTCAAACAGCTCACTCACTATCACTTGAAGATTCCTTTCATGAGCATCCTTCTATAAAATTAAACTATGCCCTATAGACTACCTACTTACTACAGGGGACTCATTGTTTCATGGTATTGTAGTTCTTAAGATCCTTCAACCTTATTGACACTACTTCCGCGATCCACAAGGTATTATTCACTATTTTTACATCTTTGGTGAGTCTCAAAACCTTTGTCAAACATGCAATCCACTTCACCTCCAGTATACAATATTAATGGCTAAGAAGCAGTGAACCTATGATTACCCTTTGATACCTTCCATTTGGGCCAGATCATTCCACGATTGCCTTTTCCTTGTCTAACACTACCAAAAGCATTTTGAAAACCCTTAAAGATTGACAAGGGGTAAAGAGAACTCCTTTGTTAAAATCTCCGCTTTACTATGCAAGGTTTGAGCTTTTATTATGTATCCTTTGCTTAGCACGATTTTTGGTACATCACATCTCAAGTGGCTGTCATTCTTCTTACCGTAGATTGCATTTACAAATGTCACAAAGCTACATAGTGTGCTTGTTATTGGCTACAATCTTTAGATTGCAATATTTTGTTATTAGCGACAATGTCTCAATCTTTATGGTATTGCAACCTCACTGTCTGCT
>VDFB02197176.1:0-44169 GCA_007258455.2 Sequoia sempervirens
TTGAGCCAAGTATTTAGAGGGTTATTCTAAGGCTAAGGTGGATATCCTCCATAGTTGGATGGATATGGGGGTTTCCATTGGTTACTAGATGCATAAGAATTGAAATAAGGCCCAACTAAAGATAATGGATCTGGTGGCATACCTTGTCTTGGAGCCCATGGTCTCCTTTGTGCAATTTAGTAGACTTGATCATCATCACCTTGAATTGCTGAACTCAGGATCTACTTGTTGTCAATGCTAGATACCATTTTGCATCTATAGTCCTTTGTCTAATGAGGGAAAAATTCTACCAGCATTCCCTCTGCCTACTCATGTTTCTTCTTTGCTTGAACTGTATCTAGCTGAGTAGACAAATTGTTTATGATGTCTTGCTTAAAATCTTCCAACAAGTGAGTAATCTCCATCCTTGAAACACCATTGGTGGATGATTTACCCATAGAGGATTGGTAACCTCTTCCTTTCTTTAGAGTTTCCCTAGAATAATTCTGACATGTCTTCTTAATATCATCCCAAGGAACTTGGGTGATATCTCCTCACATTAGGTCCACAACATCAATGCAATTTCCATTGGTCCTTGTAAGGAAGAGAAAATTTTGAGACTCTTCATTGAGTGTATGATGTGGGGATTTCTATAGGAAAAATATAAACCTAGAAATATAGTCCTCCAAACTCTCATCTTCCTTCTGTTGTATCCTAAAGATATCATATCCTCTCATATCATTGTCCCTACAATATTCTTTGTACTTCTCAAGAAACTTTGTTTTCATATCATCCCAAGTCTCTATAGTATTCCTACCTAAGCTCATAAACCATTTTAATGCAACTTTTTTCAAGGTGGTAGGAAAAAATTTAAGCCTATGAGCATCAATAGTATAGTCATAGCTTCTATAAAGAATATCAAACTCAAACAAGAAAGTGTTAGGGTCTTCTGTGACAAGCCCATAGAACTTGGGAATAACTAAAGTAGGGATGTTCTTGAGATTATCAAATTCATTCTTATGATTGATAGGGAATGGAAAAGATGATTGGTTAGGTCTATTTCAATTTGCATCAACCATGCTTGATGGAGTGTCAAAGAAAATGGATTCTTAATCATTTTTTGGGTAGCTTGGTCTTCAGAGGAAGTTTCCAAATTGGTCAAATTGGGAAATGCATCAGTAAAAGGATGTGACTCTTCTTCTTTGTCTCTTGAAATATTTTGAAATTCAACTAGCTAGTTATTAGGATTAGGATCATTAGGAAGGAATCTCCCATGAGCATCTCTTCTCTTGCCTCTATGCATGAAGTATTAAATTAGAATCAACCAACTCACAAAAAATTGGTGAAAGAATAATAGACCATTACTTTTCTAAATGAAGGGTATGCTAAGAACAAACTTCAGAGATACTACAATAAGAAAGAAACAATAAATGACTCCAAAGAACTTCCTGGTTTGACACCATCCATGGAAATAATGCAAAAAATGTTGGCCTCCTCTAATGGTTCAATAACTAAGCCCTTAGAGCTGAGTCTTAGAGATTAGAAATTTGTACTAAGTAGCTATCTTACTCATCATGAAGGTGCATTTGATTGTCAACCCAGGGATGTAAACTTGAAATGGGTCAGCACTATATGTGTACTAGGACTCCACTCCAGTCCTCCTTAAACTAGAAAAGAAACAATACTTAAAATAAAATGCTAGAAAGAAATTAACATAAGCATTGAACATGAATCAACTACACTAAGCATCAACAATTGGACTGGAAATGGATGAAAAAAATAAAAATTTCAGAAAACAAATAGGAAACTACTCTATCTTCCTTGGGTGTAGGAATAGACAAAATAGAGTTCCAATGGCTGTAGGAATAGACAACTGTTGAAACCAAAACTAATTATTAAACAAAAAAATAAATTTTAAACTAAATGGGTGGAATTCTCACCAAGTGGGCCCCCTTGAGTGAGTCTTCCTTAAGCTAACTCAGATGCAACAAATTGGAATATCATTTTATTCCTTGAAAACATGATTACAACATGTCAACAATATGGTTGTATTACTTAAATTGGAAATGCAAATACAATCTCAAAACATCCAACCTTATGAAAAAGGGCATATGACCATTATTTATAGAGGGAAAAACTTCTAATTAACCCTAACTAACTAGGTAGTTGACTCTAACAAAATAGGAGGATTCCATTTATTGAAAGAATAGAAAAGAGAGGGAGGAAGTTATGCATGCACTATATTTGGTCAAAGCGGACTTGCCCCAACGAGGATCCAACACAACACACTTCCTAGATTTTCTCAAGTAACAAACATGATCATTTAAAAGGTAGTTAAAATATTTCATTCAAGCTAGGAATTTCCCTCCATTGAGATTTTTCCCTCCTTTGACCTCTTAATGACCATCTTTTTGACTTCCTTAGCAACCGACTAGTTGGCAGGAGTTTCTTCCACTTTGCAAGCTTCATTCACATCAACATCTTAATGTAAACCTACATAATGACATTAGCATGCAAAAATAATTACATATCCATAATTACCTTAAAGTAACATCCATTCAACCACATGTAAAATTAACATAGATAATTCACATAGCATGTTAATGTCATCAAAAGTCACAAGGATAAGTTTATGCCAAAGGGTTTATAGATTTAAGGAAATATCATGGAGAGTGTAAACAACCAGGTGCTAAATGCTATAGTAAAAACATAAAATCTATGATAAACCCTATTAAAATTGAGCCATTAATTGGACTCATCACAAGGCATTGAGACACCCTATGTCTCTTCCATCTTGACCCAAAATATTTTTCCTTTTATTTTTCATTTCATTTTTATCTTGTGTTTTCCTCTTGGGGATGATGCAAGGCATTGAGACATTCATGTCTCTTCCATGTTGACCCAAAATAATTTCCCTTTTTTTTACTCTCTTTGTGTCATTCTTCTAGTTCTTTGTATATTTGGGAAATGATGACAGTTTCAAGTTCTCTAATATCATTGCAGTAAAGATAGATATTGACCCTGAATCCATATATCTCTTATGTGTTTTTTTGGGGAAACCCTCTTTTCCTTTTTTTATGTTTGGCTACTTTTTAAGTAATTGCTCACATCATGGTGTTAGCAATTCCCTTAAAGTGGGGGCATACATTGGCATTATTTTGACATGATTTCATTTGCATTTTCATGTTTCTTGATGTGATTTTCTTACTTCATGTGATGTGTTTTTCTCTTTAAGTTGACATTGGGAGTAATGTCCTTCAATAGCTTGATCTATCTTAGTATATTACATTCCTCTTAGTGGCGATGTGACACATCGCATTCCCTAAGTTGTGAATATTTTATCCTTTGATTGGTCCTCTGTGAGAGACATTAGGAATGATGTCCCCTAGGATTAAGACCTCACATGAACTAGGAAAATCCATTCAAACATCCCTCTTGCTTGTTGCATTGTATTTTCATTTTGTACCTTAATAAAGTCATGGAAGTATGGCTTTGATATGGTCCCCTGGGGCTCACCTAGTGAACAACTAGCTTCACTAGCCCTTGTGAGTGTGCATTTTATTTTTGTACCTTATTAAAGTCATGGAGGTATGGCTTTAATATGGTCCCTTGGGGCTCACCTTGTGAACAACTAGCTTCACTAGCCCTTATGAGCATGCATTTTATTTTTGTCCCTTATTAAATTCATGGAAGTATGACTTTGATATGGTCCCCTAGGGCTCACCTAGTGAACAACTAACTTCACTAGCCGGTCTGAGAATTCATTTTATTTTTTTCCTTATCATAGTCATGGGGTATGATGTTGATATGGACCTCTCAGGGTTCACCTAGTGGAAAACTAGCTCCACTAGCCCTTGTGAGCATGTGTTTTGTTTGCATAGTGGACAACATGTTTCACTTGTAAACCCTTTTTTGGACAAACAACTTAGACCTAGTCCATAGTGAGTTGGACGACCAGTCAAAGTTTAATCAATTGCATTTTTTTTTTCCATTTTTCCTTTTTCTATCTTTGATGGTGTATGCTTGCAATAGGGTCATGACTTCATATATCATCCGCAAGGGTGTTCCTTTGTGCCTATGTTGGTTTTCCATAGGATTTTGATCCTAGGGGCTTGGCCACCCTCTTGGTCATTTTCATCCTATCTTACTAGCATTCGTACATTTGAACCCCTCTTGATTGCGTGGTTGGCTACATTAGTGTGAGTTTGAAGCAAGTTCATCCTCTCACTAAAGTGGGGGCTAAATGTAGCGTAGGAAAATGCATACACTTGCATTTTCACACTTTTTTGGGCCTACCTTGCTTTGTTTATCCTTATTTATGTCTTAATTGGTCCTATCTTGCATCCAAAATCCTAATGAGCTATAAATTTTTTATGGCTAATCCAAACAAACGTCAAACGAGAAATTATAATTTAATGATTCTGGCTATGTATCCCTAATTTTTGGGTTGGAAGTAAGATGCCACCTAGGGTGTCTTTGTCCCCCAAAGGTCTTGGCACCCTAATTTCAAAGGCACCTTTTTGGAGTCTATGCCTCAAGTTTCAGGCCTTGGGACTAAGATGCCACCTAAAGCATCTTAGTCCCCCTTAGGTTATTTTTAGGATTTAATTTCAAATCTTGGCAAGATTTAGCCTCCTTTAATTAATGAATTCATATGTCAGCTTATTGTGGTACATAATTTCAGGATATTAAGCATAGATAAGTATAAATAAAAGGTTCTTTCACTCATTTTTCATATATATCCAACAATCTAAGGATTCAAACATTCAAGATTCAAGCATCATATCAAGGATATTGTTGCATCATGTTTGTATTGTGCTAACAATTGTGATGTAGGGTTTATGATTCAAGCAATTGTTTCATTCAAGATCAACATATTTCAAGCAAGAGTCAAGAGCCACATCCATTGCAACCATTTCAAGCATATTTGTAGACTTTATAACAAGGGTTTGGTGAGTTGCAACATAGCACTTTGTTCATTCATCATTTCTATTTCATTTCAAGGTTTAATTACCAACAAGGGGTTTGACCAAGGAAAACCCCAATTTACTAACAATCAACAAGTTTTTCCCTCTTGTGTGTTTGTGATTGCAGATTTAGGTTGAAGACTTGAAGATCATTTGAAGTGAAAAGTTGCAAAGTTGTCATCTTTATAGGCTAGATCTAGAAGTTTTAGGACCTAAGATCTGAGAAGAAGGAAGTGCAAACTTTGAGCCTCAAGACCACATTTAGAGATTTTAGAAATTCCAAATGGGACTAAGTCACCACCTAGGGAATCTTATTCCGACATCCGAAGATTCCACATCTTCCCCAAAAAACATCAAACTAAGACAATGGTAAGGGTATATTAGTCCTCCATAGCACATTTTGACAACATTTTTGCATTTCTAGTATCCTCATTACATTTTTAGACTTCCCAGGTACATACATCATAAATTTTTATTGCTTAGTTCATTATTGCATCCATCATTTAGCTTACATTACTAGGTTTTTTAAGTTAAATGTTTACTTGTCTTTTCCAAGCTTTTGCTTGGTGGTGAACCCTTCAAAGCCTAAAAGAACCCCTTCTAGGTCTTCCTTGTTGAAAATTGACTGACCCTTTGGGTTGATAGTCAATCCAATTTGGGATCCTAGGACGTTATTGAGTGACCAAAAGAGAATAGGGTGGGCATATCACCCACCTTATTTTTATCATCAATTCACAACGTAATGTCTATGCTGCCCCAATTGAAAAGAAAAGTTCAACCCTAATTGGCTAGGACCCTACAAAATTGATGAAAGTTATGGGCCTGTAGCATACACGTTAACTTAAATGGATGGTACACCTATTAAAGAACCTATTAATGCCACACATTTTTTCTGGTACTATATCTAACCTTCTTGAATAGTGTGAATAATAAAGAAATGGTGTTAGATTTAGTAGATGACATTCTATATTCTCTCACATTGCTTCATTCTTGACAAATAGATATTTGTGTGTCTTGAATACTAAAGTAATTATTTAAATTAATTTTTAGATGGTAACTTTAGGTTTCATACTATTCAAGTTCATCTTATATGTTGTGTTAGATTAGATCCTTATATATATAATGTTCTTAATTAGATCATAGGTGCATTTAATTTAACATAACATACTTAATCATAATGTTGCATCTAAAAGAAACTAGGATAGTTTTAATTAAATCACATAAAACAGGTTCAATCATGGAGACATTTATTAAATAGTCTTACAAATATTGTTTGAAAAATCACATTTCCATTTAACTTAAAACACACATGCATAAACAGATAACCAAATGTAAATGATCATATATATATATATCAAAAAGTTTTATAGTACATGTCATCAAATATACAATGCTAGTGTGGCCTATGGATACTAGATCCCTTAGGATCTAGTGATCGCATCTATCTAGAGATAGTTCATTGAGAGATGGTAGTATGTGATCATGATCATGAACTAATGATAGAATCCAATGCATACTATAGACCCTATGCTCATCCAACAACTATGGTCTCATGTCTGATAGCCTTTAGGTGCTATCGCTTAATGTTGTCTCTATTTGCTTGTAGCCTGGTTACCTCTACATGAAGTCTCTTGACCTCCGTTGGACCTCGAGATGATCAAATCTCCTCATAGGAAGCCTTGACTCCATCAACACACCTTGTGGAACCCTTGTATAGTACCCTCAATCTGATATAAGGCTTGAATATCTCTGGGTCCCACTCCATTATGGGTGAGGGAACATCATCTATACCGATAGCCTGATCGAAGACTGAAGGAGGCACTATCTCTACAACTACCTATCAGTAGAGATCTTGCAAATCTATCACAGACCATACAAGATAGAAATCATAAATATAATTAGTATGCATCATGGTATATATATACATAAATCAAAAGAGTAAGAATAAATATAATTATAAGCACAATAATAAATAATATTTCATCACCTAGATCCCTGACTAGCTACATAAAGAAAAAATCATCCTGTGTAGAGGGCATGGAAGATGTGCTATTCTCTCCATGCTCATAGGTGTTGATGTGTGCTGCCATTGTTGACTATGATCTGGTAACACGGGTGGGAGCTGCATCTCTCCACTTGTGGGAAACTAGAACCTCATCTGTCATGTCATTTCTCTCACTCATCGGCTCCTCCTCCTCATCCTCCTGCTCTCCCTCATAGTCTGGGTCTGCCTCCTCATCATAGTCCTCATCTATCTCATCTGCAAAAAAATTTGAAGCCCTGAGCCTTGTATCCTCACCTGTCTCATCCTCCTCATCCCTTTGATCTAGAAGTGGTCCTGAAAAGCCTATAGGTTGATCCATTGGGAATACAGGAGCTGGTCATGCTACTTCCCACCACTCCTCGTATGCATCGGTAGCACTATCATCATCAAAGTTGAAGACTAGAGGCATGCCAAGATCTAAGTACTCTAAATCATTGGATCTAACATCATCTGCTATTAGTTACCTAGTATCTCCTAGCCTCCAAGCACTCTGCATTGATCGCTTGTAAAAGGGTCGTGCTGCTGATGTTACTTGTATCTAACCAAAATTCTACATGAAATAATTATAGTAGAATGGTCTTACTATGTAACCGTGCCTCCTTAGAAGAAACTTGTCACTTTGCATCCTCCTCAGCTGGGTATCATCTAACCATTATGGTATCAGCCGATATGGTCTCTAAAGGATCTCCTAATCTAGTCGGTCAAATCAAACTCTCCAAAAATGTAAATCTTCATACTACCGTGATCGCCTCAATGGATAACTAAATGCATGTGCATATATGAGGGTAGATATAGATGGAAACCCTATCAGTTTGGTGCATGTGATATTCTCTAAACACCACACCTATAGTAGCGTACAATGTACCATGCTATCCACCTCGTGGTATGTGAACCATCCTGAATCATAATATAAATGTGCAAGGATGTTGTAGACCCAGGAATATATAGTCCTATGGTGCTCCATCTATCTGATCATGTGAACAAGATCTCTATCCAGGTGTGATCTCTAGCCATCAGGGATGAGTACTAGTGCTACTATGAAAATCATGATCCATCTCAAGACTGGTGATCGTGCATAGAGTAGCTCCACACTAGCTCAATATGTGGTCCTACAATATCATCTCGAACCAGTCCTCCTAAGAAATATCCTATATCTACTCACATTTGTGTGTATGAACGATCCCCTATGAAGTACATGTTCTCACCTCGAACATGAACTCGAAGGATGCAATATACATCCTCTAGGGTGATCATCATTTGGCTGGTGGGTAGGTGAAATGTGTAGTTATCAACATCCCATCTCTTTGCAAGTGCCATCAATATGGCATCATGGTACCTCATGGGAGGCATGACATATGCCCATTATAATCTAGTGGCCTATAAAATTTGAGTATCTTCCTTTGATAATGTTGAGACAAGGTCTCATAAGTGACATAATTTTCTGCCATTGAGACACTGTCATGACTGAGGTGGAATCTAACAAAAAGCAAAAATATTTCCTATAAGTATTCTACAATCTTAAATCTATACATAAATAGTCAAAAAGTGTGCTAAAATTTCTCTAGGGCACTTTTCTAAGGGTCCTAGACACTTTATTCCCTATTTGGGCCACTTCGCGAAAAGTGAGACACTTTGCGAAAAAAGAGGATACTTTGCAAAAAAAAGGGACGCTTTGTGAGTTTTTCTTCTAGGGTCCTAAATCTATCTAGAAATGCATAAAACATAACATAAATTCTTTAAAAAAAAGCTAAGGTAGAGAAGAATCGACTCACCAGCTGATGTTGAAGGTCATCTCAAGCTACCTCCTCCTGTAGGCTCTTGAGTCTTGGAGGCACATACTCTTGAATGCTCATCATTCTAACTCACTCTCCAACAAAGTCAAGCTGCAAGAAGGTAAAAAGATAAAATCATTACAAATTACTTCACTTTTTACTCTTATATATGTCTAAATTAGGTCTTTTGCATATTAGGGTTAAAAGTGCTTTTCATTCAAACTAGCATACCAAGGGCCAGCGAACTCTATTTTCAATGCCATCTATTGCATTAGAATCATAGTTCCACACCCGTCATCATCATATGTCCATCATTATGTGGTATAGTACTTGGAAATACCCTATGATATGACTTATCTAATTTTTTGTAGTTAGATTGCTACCTTGATAAATCAAGCAAAATCAATGGGGGCATACATCTACCCTTGAATTTGACTTCATAAAGAAGTTAGATAAGAGGATTTTTGAACTATCGAATATGTGTTACAAGATGTGGTTCCTAACCTTATGGTTTTATAGATAGCTTAGTGGGGGCTTCATTCTCCCATGCTCACAAATGAATCCATATGAGTATCCTTTTATGAAACAAAATTTATTGTTCAAAATCCTTTAGCTTGCATATGCACATAGAGTCATATGGGTGCTAAAGTGGGGGTTAAATGTCGAAACAAAAATTGAACTCCCTTCTTGGAGATGGTACAATTTATTACTTAATTTGGACCCATCTTGGTACCCTTACATTCATGACCTTTTAAATCATCATTAATAGGCTCCTAATACCCTTTATTTTGGATCTCAAGGCTTATTTCAACTAAAATCCTAACAAAATAAAAAAAATAAAAAATTTACTAACAACCCATCATTGGCCCACCTCGAAAAACTAGGGTGGAACTCATATGCCACCTTGGGTGTATGAATCCCCCTAGGTGGGACCCATATGCCACAAGTGGCATATGAGTCTTGTGTGGCCTATTTATAGGGTTTTAGTGGAAATTCAAGTTTTTAATTGAAAATTTTGGTACTCAATCATTCTTTCACAAGAGCATTTAAGAGCAAGTAGCAAGCAAAGTTGAAGTCTTGGAGTAGCATTATAGTGTTTTTGTAGGTCTTCAAGCTCAATTTCATTCAAGATCTAGCATTATCAAGGATTGATTATGGTTTCCTATGGTGAATCATGATGGATTCTAGGTTGGGGAGATGTAGTTCTAGCCATCAAACCAAGCCTAATGACTTGTTTCCTAAGTGATTCCATCCTCCATTATCATTCTACTTCCATCCTAAGGAAGGCACATGCATTATTATGACTCATTAGGGTGATTGGGGATCTCCCAAAGTGAGTCATTCATCTTCATGTTTCATTCATGCATCTTATTCTGGCACATTAGGATATGGTTGCATTGCATTTTAGATTTCCTAATCTTAGATACACTTAAGGTTAGGGTTTATGTTCAAATTTACATTCAAGATCCATTGTTTCTATCAAGGTTTAATTACCAAACTAGGGGTTTGACCAAGGGAAACCCCCCATAAGAAAACCAACACTATATTCTATTTTATAGGTCTTTTTATAGGTTTGAATCCAAAAATCAAGTTGGGAAGAAAGAGTAGAGATTGGAGAATAGATAAGGAATTTTGACTTTCTAAAAGAGTAGAATGGGACTGATATGCCACAAGTGGTGTATGACTCCCTGTACAAGAAACTCTCTAGATTTTTGAAGATCCTAAGTCAACACTGCCATATTCCTATTTTAGTCCAGAAACCCTAGTTTAGGACTAATATGCCCAACCTGGTGTATGAGTCCTAGTGTTCCCTAAAATCAAAATTTTCAAGATTTTAGAGCTTATTTCGAGCACATTCAAATTCCCAAGCACATCATTTTGGTTTCTTAGTTTTTCATTATGTTTTGCATTCATTTCTAGGTAATTTATTAAAGTTTTGCACATCATTAGGTTTTGTCATTAGATCTTGCATCTTATTTGTCTTTCCAGGCCCTAGGTTGGTGGTGAACCCTCTTATTGTCTTTAATCATACCCTACAACATCCCTATTTCAGATCTCTTTCCCCTTTTGCATCCTTGGATTGAGATCTCTAGGGTTTCCTTGAGTGAAACAAGAGTGTGAAGTAGGAATCCTATCTCCTCAAAGATAATGCCCCCTATTTCCATTGTTTCAATTGTATGCTAGGTTTGTTAAATTTAAATAATATAAGGCATTGAATACAACATATAAAAATATTAAAAGGAAAAATACTTACACTAGCATGAAAGACTTGCAAAAATATTAAAGCATGCATAGAGTTTATATAATTATGCTCCTTCACTCAATGCGGGAGCATAATGAGTATTTTATACTTCTAATGTGGCTATACATTTTCTTAATTTATAAAATATGTTTGTTTATATTAAAATATAAAAATATCATTATCTATCTTTAAAAAATTCAATATATTATTTTCAAAATATTTTTGGTCTTATTATTTTATTTAAAATAATAATGAATTATTTTATTTAAAATAATAATGAATTATTTTAATTTTCTTTTGAAAAATTATATTATTAATTAGATTATCAAATTTGTGCTTTACAAAAAAGTCCCCATTGGGAAGGTGTAAGATATGTTTCTACTCCAATTCTAATCCTTGTATTACCATCTACATTTGAAAAATGAAATTAAAACTTTGAGTTGTTCACACACCCTATTGACCATTAAATTGTCAATTTTGGGAAACTAATACAAATTCCATAAAATATTTAGTTTTTATGAGAGCCTTATAACTATAATCAAATATAGACTTTCCCTACCTCTAGAATCCTAAAATTTAACCCCAAATTTTGAGCTATTTCAAGACACTCTCAATTTCCAAATTATCAATTTTGGGCTTAATTCTTGATTGAGTCAATTGAAATTAAAAATAGAGGTAATTGTTGAACTACCAAAATTTTCTCCATTACTAGCACTTTGATTGGTGAACATCAAACCCAATCTATTTACAAAAAAATATCTATATCCAATATGTAATTTTGAAGCTAAAAAAATGCATCTATCACCTCATATTAAAGGCAAGACGTTAGAAATATAATGGCACTAAATTTTTTCCAAAAAACTATAATCCTAGATCCAACAATAGTTTCATTACCAAATCTACTATAGGTTCTCCTCACCCTTAGGGTAGTAATAAATCAACAAAACCTACAAGTGTTGCAAGTATGAAGATGCTGTCATTGATGCCAACTGGTTAACCGGTTTTTGTTGTCATTGATATCATGAATGATGGTTATTGACTATTCATGTCAAGAATATTGAGAAAATTCGAATAAAGAAAGGTTGCAGGTGTTCAATGTTTGCATGGGGTTTTTCTTCAGGATTTTCTGCTATGATAGTAAGGATCTGAGGGATTGTTCATGGTTGTGGGAAGTTGTTATATCCATATTTTGGGTTTATGGATCATTGTACAGTGCGAGTTATGTTCACCAGTTGTGAACTATGCTTTTATGTGTATCTGGCTGAGGTTTGGGAGAAATGTTGTTGCTATGGATTTCTTCTTCTTCAAGTCTTATGACTTGTGGTTCTCAAGATAAGTTGTTGAGGTCATGTTCAAGTTAATTTTGTTATTTGGAAAGATTGGACTATGCTAAGTCTGTGTGTGCTTAATTGATTTATGTGTTTTACACTGGTTTGGCCAACCTTGTGTTTAACGCTACCTACAAAGTTTATGGAAGTGTGTTGAAGCATGTTGGGAATTATTTAGGTCTTCATTAGATGCGTGTTTGGGTCACCCTCATTCTAATTCCACCATAGAATATTTTGATGCCAACCTAATTTGAATTTGTAAATACAAATGGTGTGTGGTTGACTTCAGATGAGTTTCAAAGTTGAAAATTGTATAAATACAAGTTGAGATGTTTGTGAAAGATTAATGCAAGCAAGATAGATGTGAAATAGTGTGTATGTGATGTGAGTTTGAGCAGATTTGTGCGAAATCTAATTGTGAGTTTTCAAAAGCAGTGAGTTAAAGGTATACTCTATCATTCAAGCATGTCTACAAGTGTGTGAGTGAATTGTGGTGGAAATCTCTATTGCTTTGAGATTGTTTTCTCTTTGTAAAAAATATCTTCTATCTTCTTTGTAATTCTACGGTAGTGAGCCCTCCGAGTGGTTAACCCTTGTTGGATAGTGAGTCCCGATTTGGATAGTAAGTCCTGTTTTGGCAATGAGCCTTTGTATTTAGTTTTGATATTCTCTATATTGTGAGCTAATCCTCACCGTGGTTTTTCCCTTATTGGGTTTTTCACGTAAATCTGGTGTTATTGTGTGTGTGATGTTTTTCAGTTTCTACTTTTTCACTTAATGATTAATCATATTACAAGAGTAAAGGATTTGTGAATGATAATTGATCTAATCTTTGGGGGAAGTTCTTAATGGTTAAATTTTGTTACAACTGATTCACCCTCCTCTCACTTTCTTGTTCAACAATTGGTATCAGAGCTTGGTTCCTTGGAGGAGAGATTAACCACTTAAGGAAGGTTTGGGATGATGAGTATGATCACTATTGACTGTCCTAGGTTTGATGGGACTAACTATGCCCTCTAGAAGATAAATATGGAAGGATATTTGAAGTATTGTGGATATGATGTTGAGTATGCTTACAAGACTACTTACACTCCTCCTACAAATGGTCTGACTACTACTGATGAGATTGAGGCACATGAAGTGAACAACAAGGAAAATTTTATTCTGAAGAATAGTCTTTCACATTTCAAGTTAATTAAAGTTAAAAATTTGAAGACTACTAAACAGGTTTGGGATGAATTGGAAAAGATGCATGAAGGAGATGAAAGGGTCAAAGAAGAAAAGTTGCAGAATTTAGAGGCACAATTTGAGCTCCTACAAATGTATGAAGATGAGAACATTAAATCCTATGTACAGAGAGTGGATAAGATGGTAGGTGGAATGCGAGGACTTGGTACTATAGTGGATGAATCCAAAATAATGAAGAAGATTCTCAGAACTCTCCTTGATGCATACATTGAAAAGGTATCTACTATTGAGGAATATATAGATTATAAAACATATACTAAAGATAAGTTGTTGGGTACTCTAACATATTATGAAATGAGAACTAAGTGCCTAGCTTGAGAAATGGATTGAAGACATAAACTTCTTTAAGGGCTACAAGAGCTGAAGACCTAATGAAGATAACTTTGATGATGTAGAAGCTAACTTTGTAAGAAGAATGAAAAAGGGCTCCAGTAAGTATGAAGGTAAGTTACCTTTTAAATGCTTTAGTTGTGGAGGAATTTTTCACTATTCTTTGAGATATTTGGAAAGAGCTAAGAATAATAAACATAGCTTAAGTAAAGGAAACAAAGGGAATATGATTAAGAGAGCATATTATGTGAATGAAGATGCTAGTATTTTTGATGAAGAGTCTAATTATGGAGATTTTGATGATAATGAATTCTTGTTCTTGGCTATAAAAGATGAATCTACTCTTGCTAATATTGAAAGATAGGTGAAGGAAAGTCCTCCGAAGAAAGATGAAGATACTGTAATCTCTGCCCTACATGCTAAACAAGAAAAGAACTACTAGGTTGTACATAGTGGCTATTCACATCACATGACTGGTAATAAGAGGAAGTTTGTTAAACTTGAAAAATATTATGGAGGCTTAGTTAAATTTGGAGATGATACTGGTGCTAATATTTGTGGGATAGGTTTAGTAAGTTTTGATGGCAAGCATAATACTGACGATGTCTACTATGTTAAGGGTTTAAGGCATAATATTTTAAGTGTTGGATAGATGTGTAGTAAAGGATATAATCTTGTATTTGAGGATGAGAGATGTGAAATCAAGAAAGGATTAATAACACTAATTCCTGCTGGTAAGAAGTTTGAAGGAAATATTTATCAACTTAAGGTTGTTGATGGACATTGCTTTATGACTCAGATTAATGATAATTGGTTATGGCACCAGAGAATGTGTCACATAAATTTTGCTACTATGATGAAAATTAGTGTACTACAAGTTCTCATATATTTAACAAGGATTACAAAGCCTAATAATGCTATTTGCAAGAAAAACAAGCTAGAAACTACTTTAGGTTGAAGGAACAATCTACTACTAGACTAGATTGGATTTGATTCATGCAAATCTCTGTGGTCCTATAAGAGTGAGAAGTCAACAAGATGATAGGTAGTTTATGCTTCTAATTGTCGATTACTCTAGATATACATGGGTTACTTTTCTTAGAGAGAAATCTAATGCATTAGATAGATTCAAGGAATTTAAGGCTAATATGGTAGAGAATGAAGAAAATTTGAGAATAATGCATGAGGTCTGAAATAGGTGGTGAATTCACCTCCAATGAGTTTAATATGTTCTGTGAGGTTCATGGAATAAAAATATAGTTATCTGCTCCTAGAACTCCTCAGTAGAATGGACTTGTTGAAAGAAAAAACATAATGATTCAATAAGCTGCTAGATCAATGATTACATAGGTAGGTCTATTAGAAGTTTATTGGAAAGAATCTATTCACACTGTTGTTTATGTGTTCAGTCGAGTTCAAGAAAAAGCTAATAGTACTAAGAACCCGTATGGGCTATAGTGTGGAATAATTCCTACTATCAAATATTTCAAGGTATTTGGAAGCAAATGTTATATAAGATGAGATGAAGAAATTCTAGGGAAGTTTGATGCTAGATGTGATGAAGGTATCTTCCTTGGATACCCTACTAGAAGAAAATATGATACATGTTTCAACAAAAGACCGAGAAATATTGTAGAGAGCACAAATGCCAAGGTTGATGAAGCATTGAAGAATTCAATTGAAGTTGATGGGCATGTATCTGATGAACCTAATTGCATAAGATTAGTAGAAGTTGTTGAAGAACAAGAGAATTAGAATGAAGAAGAAGAATCTTTTGTGGTGTCCCCAAAGACACCTAAATATGTGCAGAAAAATAATTTAGAAAGTCAAATCATTGGAGACAAGAGGAAAGGAGTATTGACAAGAAGCAGAGTTGCTACTGGTGATGAAATATTTTTGTGCTTACTTTATGAAGTTGAACCAAAGACAGTGAATGAAGCATGTAATGATGAGCAATGGATGAAAGCTATGGAAGAAGAACTTATGTAGATTGAGGAGAATCAAAATTGGGTATTTGGTCCCTAGACTCACAAATAAATAAATAATTGGATCAAAATGGTTATTCATAAACAAGTTAAATGAGAATGGGGAAGTGCTTAGAAATAAAAAAACTTGTGTGTAAGGGTTACTCACAAGTAGACAGTATAGATTTTCAGGAGACCTTTGCTCCAATGGAAAGGATGGAAGATATTAAAATGCATTTAGCATTTTCTACTCATAAATATTTTAAAGTTTATTAGATGGATGCTAAGTCTACATTTCTGAATGACGAGTTAGAAGAAGAATTCTACATGGAACATTCAAGAGGATTTCAATTGTCAGATCAACCAGATATGGTTTGTAGATTAAAGAAGGCTTTATACAGACTAAAGCAAGCTCCTAGATCTTGGTATGCAAGGTTAGATAAATATTTGATTCAACAAGGTTTCAATAAAGGTATGATAGACAATAATTTGTATATCAAAATTGAAAATGACAAAATCTTGATAGTGGTTGTATATGTTGATGACATTATCTTTGGAGGGAATGAAACAATATGCAAGATATTTACTAAAGAGATGCAAAAAGAATTTGAGATGTCTATTTTTTGTGAAATAAATTTCTTTCTTGGGCTGAAAATCAATCAAACAAAGAAATGGATTTTTGTTTCATAGTCAAAGTATGTAAGAGAAATGTTGAATAAGTTTGGGATGGGTGGTTCCAAATTGGTATGCATTCCTATGGTGACTGGCTAAAAATTAAGTAAATATGATGATTCACCTAAGGTTGATCAGAAAAATTATAGATATATTATTGGAGGATTGTTGTATTTAACTACTACTAGACTGGATATCATGTATGTAGTTTGTCTTGTGGCTAGATTTCAAGATCTTAGAGTAATACATGTTGCTGCTATTAATAGGATATTCATATATTTAAATGACACTCCAGACTATGGTGTGTGGTATCCTAGGTGTTGAAATGCACAATACAACTAAGAGGGGGTGTGAATTAGTTGTCACCAATCACATTCACAAATCTCAAACAATTATTAACTCCACATCCACTTTAGTAGATTTTATCAAGTATGAGCATGAAGTGAAAATAACATAAATAAATATCAACACATGAAAAACCAGATTTACATGGAAAACCCAATAAGGGAAACCCACAGTGAGGATTAACTCACAATATAAGAGTAATTGCAAAACAATTTACAAAGAGGCTTACTGCCAAAGGGCTCACTACCCAAGATAGGACTCACTGTCAAAACAAGAGGCTCACTGCCTATAGATACAAAAAGATAGAAATAAGAATCTTACATAGAGAACATTGTCTCAATGAAACAAAAGATCCACCACAAAAACTTGCACACATCCATAGCCCTGATTAGAGAATTGTAGACACCATCAACTCACTACTTTCAGGAGTCTAACACATTAAAGTTATTTTTGCATCAATTAACTTTCACACAGTCTCTCGTGACTACCTTTCTTCTCACACTTGTGGCATAAAATCCTTAACACATTTCCTTGTATTTATACCATATTCAACCTTATAAACTTTCTCCAAGGTCGACTACACACGCTTCATTTTACAAATTCAAATTAGGTCAGGAACTCAACATTCCTATAGTGGAAGAGAATGAGAGTGGACCAAACCAACACTTAACTAGAACCCAAAACAACATCTTGGATCAATCACACACTTCCTTAATTGATACTTATACTTCACATGACGTGTAAACACCAAGTTGGCCAAACCTAATGAAAACACTAATGAACTTTGAAGTACACGATTCTGCAACAAGAAGATAACATGTGGACAACATAACACACTTCACAATGCACTAGAACACATCTTAGATGCCTTTAGATTCATCCGTAGCTACTACAATAACCTTAATACATAGAACACTTTCCATCATTCCATCTGGACTATACAAACACACATAATAACTTTGAAACTAGTCTTCTGAAGCACCAAACCATGAACACCTTTGATAGAACATAGATAACACCATTACAAGCCTTCTTCTAGATCTACAAGTGTTGGAAAAAATGAAGAACATCTCATTTTGTTAATTTGTGTTGTCGTTGATGTCAACATGATATATGCGTTGCAATTGCAAGATCAAGTCTGCAGTTACTTCGGTAATCTAGTCTGGTATTTGAATCGATATTTTTCTTACATCTTATGGTATTTTGGTCTACATTTGGTTGCTAGTAATTAGTGTTGCTTGTGGTTTTGGGAAATGGTTTGTAGTCGTCGCGAGCACATACATTTAAGATCTCATGTATCTAGTTGATCGCATGATGTATTGGTGTTACACTGGTATTTGCATTTGTTTTATTAGGTCTATCCCTGACCGACCTAATGGATGTATCGTGTAATAGTGAAATAATTTTTATGGATACATGTATGACATACTTTAGGTCTATTTTGAATTGATGAGGTGTGTTGGATGTGTGAATTATCTTTTTTGAGAAGTTTTTATGAAAGTTTGAAGCCGACAGTTGGTATTTTTGGTAAATGAGAAGTGCATCTAATTAGGCCGACCTAATTGATGCTTGCAGAGAGATCAGATATATATTGGATAATCTTTAAAGTTTAATGATGCTAATTTTGGTGTGATGTGAATGCGAATGTAAAGAAGATAAAATATTATGAAGCGTGTTAAGTCAATTTACTGAGCTACATTGGAACTGAATCTGTACTCAATAGGTGTACTCCAATTCATTTTCTGGCTATAAGCCATTTTTTGTAATTGTAATTCCATAGGTAGTGAGCCTTTATTTCTAGACAGTGAGTCTTGGTAGTGAGCTGCCCATTTTGTAGTATCTTATAACTGGTTATACTATATTGTGAGCTAACACTCACCATGGTTTTTCCCATTTTGGGTTTTCCATGTAAAAATATTAGTGTTCATGTGTTCTATGATTTCATGCTCTGTTAATGCTCTTACTTATCTTTTTTATTATGTGTATTGGATTAATTGGATGGTATTTGATCAAAAAATTAAGAAGATATTAATTCACCCCCCCTCAGTACATTTAACAATTGTTATCAGAACTTGGTTCCTCCGGAGAAGCCTAACAACTTGAGGGAGATCTTCGAGATGAAATAAATGAATGATAAAGGAGAGATTTGGACTACTCTTAAGGATCTTGAAAAAGATGAAAGAGAAAATAGAGATCTGAAAGACAATCTTGAAGATGTGAATGAATGTCTCTAAAAAATTAAAGGAGCAATTGAGAAAGTTCAAAGATAGGCATAAGGAAGTAACTAATTAGTTGAAGAAGGCTAATGAAGATATTTTTGGTTTGAAACTGCAAGTAGAGGAGAAGAAAATAATTGAAGTGTGTCTAAACAAGTTGGTACAAAGAAAGTTTGAAGATTTCACTAAGCTTGAACAAGAAGTTTTGAACCTGAAAGTAGATCTGGAGAAGGCAAAACTCTGTGAGAACAATTTCAAATCTAGCTCAGATAGGCTTGATGAATTGATTGTAGGATAGAAAATGAATAAAGACAAAGGTGGTATGGGAAATGATACCATTGAAAGTTCTAAAGCTTTGGACAATCAGAAGACTCAGAATAAAGGAAAGAAGAAAGGAAATTCAAGGAACTATGTTAGGAGACCTTCAGTGAGACAGCCTAATGCACAAAGGTATCCTTGTTTTAATGGCACTTGTTTTTCATGCAATAAATTTGGTCACAAGGCAACATAATGTAGGATTAGGATGAATTAGTTTCTTGGTCATTTTACTAGTCAATGTTTCACATGCAAAAGAATTGGACAGAGGGCAAGTGAATGCAGAACTCTGATGATGAAATAGTTTAATCGAGGAAGAATGAATCAATCCTTTAATGGCTATTTCTATACCTGCAACAAATATGGACACAAAGCTAATTAGTGCAAAACAAGAATCAATGGAAGTCAATCTAATCAGAGAAATATTGTCTACTATAACTACAACAAACAGGGACATGTTTCAAGAGTTTACAAAAGCAAGAAAAGTAAGCAAACCAATTCGATAGAAAAGGATGAATCTGTGAAGAAGGTCAAGAAAGATGAGATTAGGAAAGAGATGAATAAGATTTGGAGAAAGAAAGAAGAACCAAATGCTGCTGATGAGTTTGTGCCCTCATCTAGTACAAATGACTTATTTGGTAATTAGACCTAGCAAGGTCGTAGGGGGAGCATTATCAAAAAATAGTGAGAACCCCCTAGATAAATGGTGTGTTAGAGCCTGGCACAAGGACGAAATGTGAAGAATGAATAAGTAGAGGTTTTGAAAAAGGAACTGGTAGGAAATATGAAGGGATGATCTTTTGTGGAGAAAATTAGGGTTTGTCTATGCAAAAGAAAAGATTTTTTAGCAGCTTTTTGGAATCTGCCACATTTAATGCAAATTAGGCCAGATCATTATTTTATAAAGGAAACGTTTAAGTTATTTTGATCATTCATGCATTTGAATAACTTGAAGATATTTTGGAGCATTCTTGAAGAGAATTAGAGTTTGAGCTATGGAAACCCTAGTTGTGGCTCTTTGTGCAGAAAAAAGGTATTTTCATCTTTTGAGCAGATGTGTTTTGTGTTATTTAAGTTGTTTAAGTTTAGAATTGGAAGAATGGAAACTCCTATAGTTGTGAAAGTGTCGGAGAGTCTGATGCCCTATTACTAAAAATATTCATCGAAGGTTTTCAAAGATGACCCCATGGGTGCATTTTCGACAATTCCACATAGAGTAATGTCGATTGAGGATACAAGGATGTATATTTGTGTAAAGTTTGAGGAATTCAACCATGCAAAGTTGATTAAAATTTAGGAAAAAGAGCTTACTAGTGATGATTTCTTGATAAAACCTGAGTACTCAAACTTGGTCACAAAGAGGTTAGACAGATGGAACAATTTTCCAAACTTCAACTATGATGACAAATTTGTGAAAGAAGTCCTAAGTAGAATCCATGATAATTTTTTGCGGACTGACCAGTAGCACCTAATAACTAAGGAGTTGATTAGGGCTATTACTAAGCTCTAGGATAAAGGTACAATACCTGTGTTGAAATCTATGAAGAATGACATTGTAGTGGAACTTATAGGAGCCACTTATGACAAAAGAGCCTTAGCGATGACATCTATCACTAATCTTGCTATAAAGTATGCAACTATGATGATTAGACATAAAATATACTTCACAAATAGAGAGAACTCTATTTCAGCTACAACAATCTATACTGGCTTTGATATGGTTGTAAAGGGTGTTGATTATGATATATGTGAGCTTCTTTGGTTACAGCTTCTTGAGAACTTGAAGTCGACAAAGGAAAAGAAGTATGCTTTCAAGTTTGGTTCATTGATTGTATTTCTATTGTTTTATTTCATGAAGAGGCTTCCGGGAAGGAATTAGTAGAACATCAAATTTTTGATTATATGCATAGTCTAGGTAATATGAATGCTCAAGATGATGCTCTAACAACATTCTTTGTTGTATTCAAAAGAAACATGAATGAAAGGGAAAGATTCCGAGGAAAATTGTTGAGAAGTATAAAGATGACATCATATTCCATGTTTCCTTTGATGAATGTATGATTGAGGTTGTAGAACCTCGAATCATATGGATTCAAGCTCTAGGATATGAGGTAACAAAAGAAGAAGTTGAAGGCTATGTGGAAATGTTGCTAAAGAATCTGAAGGATCCCAAACCTAGAATTGGGACATATGCTAAAAATTCTATGGAGATTCATATGGAGTAGTAGAAGCCTAAAATTAGGAAGAATGTGGAGAAAAAGCTTAAAGAAGTTGGTTTCATTGATGAGGAAATTTCCCTTGGAAAAGCTAGGGGAGAATAGTTGGAGGTAGAACCATCTGGCCCAAGGAGATCTAGAAGGACTACCTCTGTAAAAACCTCTACAACCCCTATAGAAAAGGCTAAACCCAGTACCGTTGATAAAGGAAAAGGTCATGTTTCCACCAGACCAACTACTAGATCTGGGGAGAGGAAGGAAACTCCTTCGGTAGCCCCTACAAAGAGAGGAAGGAAAGAGAAAGTTGTTGGTGTGAATAATTGTCTTGTACCTAGCTAATTCACTCACTAGGTAATTAGGGGACATATTCACATGTTAAGTTTACTTAGGATAAAAGATTCTTTCTAGAAGTCTTAGTTGGCTTTTCTAGAACTTATCATATCTAGCTATATTGCTTGATTCCTAGGTAGTTAGTTATCTCATGTCATAGGATTACAACACTTTTCATGATCTTGTCTAATCCCATCTCTCAACCTTACCTTTATAAGAAAGGCATCTCATGTACATTTGCATATCAATTCAATCAAATTCAGCCATTAATCAATCTTGCATTGTGAAGCAAGCTTTCTTGCCATTCTCTCTCTTGTGGAAGTGGTTTTGGTCTAGCAACCATTCCTGGGGGTGTTGGGGAGTCACCATTTACTCCCACATGGTATAAGAGCTCTCAGGTGTTGTAGATTCCTTCCCAGATCTAAGGGTATTGTGTTGGCTTGATAGAAGGGATGAAGCTCTTGGTACTCTACAGTTGTCCATTTCTCCAGATCTTAGATATCATGTTGCATATTGCACTCATCATAATGAAGCTTGGACTACTTTAGAGAGTCTCTTTGGTAAGCTAGATAAGATGAGGAAATTTAAGTTGGATAATGAACTAACGGGTCTTAATCTTTTAGATTTTGACAATATCCAAGTCTTATTCTCTAAGCTCAATTCTCTCAGATTGCAGTTATCTAATTGTGGGCTCACTAAAGAGGATGAATAATTGATACTTTCTATTCTTGCTAAGCTTGGACCTGATTATTCAGTGTTTGTTTCTACATTCTATGCTACAATGGATGCCCTTGGCAATGCATACAAAATGCCTTCTCTTAATGAATTTGCAGCTCAACTCACAAGGGAACAAGCCAAATTGGTTCACATGGGAACATTGAATTCTTCTACATCTCATGCTCTTGTTGTGAAGGATACAAAGGCTTCAAGTGGAAAAGGTAAGAAGAAGAATAAGGAACCCAAGTCTAATGAGCAAGGTAAAGATTATCCTTCACATAGCACTCCTGAGTCCATACCCTCTTCTAAAGAGGAATCATCTAAAAAGAAGAAGTTTAAATGTGCATATTGCAAAAGGTTAGGACATGATGAGCATAGATGTTATAATAAGAAGATTGATAAAATAACACACCTTCAAAAGAATAACATTCAGATGCCCTCATCAGTGTCTTCTACTTCTTCAACATCTCAATCGGCAGCCCCATCATCATCATCTCAGTTAGAGAACACAACATCTACATCTGGGATACACAAAATGAAAGGACAAGCACTCTTGGCCTCTACAAGTCCTAAATCTCATAGATGGCTTCTTGATTCAGGGGTATCTCATCATATGGAATCTTCTATGGACATGTTCTCTTCTTTTGAGCCTTGTAATTCACCTCATAATTTGATGGGTAACAATACATATATGAAGTTAAGTGGGAAGGGTTCTATTGACATGGGGGAGGGTACATTCAATGATGTGCTTTGTGTTCCTTCCTTGTCCCCTAATCTCCTTTCTATTTATCAAATTACTCATGAGGTTCAAGGTAAAATAGTTGAGTTCACTCCAGATAGGGTGTACATAAGGGACTTGGAGACTAGGGATATTGTTGCTATCAGGATGGTTGATCATTCATCTCATGTATATTCCTTTTCACATTTTGCTTCATAAGATGATAATGTTCCTTTGACTGCATCACACACTCCATTGAGTGTGAATCATGTTAGTGAGGAGAAGTTTGGTCATCTACACCTTGGTATTCTAGAGACTAGTGTTGAGCTTCCTACTCCTCCACCTCCTACTTCTTCCGCCATTGATGCTTCTATTTAGCAAGATGATTATAGTTTTCCAGATTTTGCTTTGTAGGATGAGTATTTGATAGGGATTTCTAACTTGTTCATGGAGTCTCATACTATAGATTTGGAGGACACACTTGAGGGATTTCTCTCCTCTTCGATGACAGTTTCAACAAAACTATTATAACATCTACTTTTCTTTGGAGATTGACATTCATGAGTCTCCTCCTTCACTTGATTTTTCATGTTTCTTGGTGGAGTTTGACCATGATTATGTTGTGACTCATTCAAGCTTGGAGACTCCTCATCAGTTTTCATAGGCATACATGTCGAGCATTCATTCTTCCTCCTTTCAGTTGGACATGGAGTGGCTTCATCATCAGCCTATGGATTTGTTTCTTCCTAAGGGAAGATGTGTTGCTTGCAGACATTGGGTCATCTTTTGTTTTCAGGCATTCTTCATCAGCTTTGGAGCTTCTTTATCATGGGGGGGATATCTTGTCTCTCTACTACCCTCTTATGGGGGGTATTTGATTGTATATACATGATGGATGTAGTCCTTGGGGGTATCATTGAGTCCTCCATACATCATGTTTCTTTTGTTTTGTTTTCTCTCTTTTGGAGAGGAGTTTTATCCCACTGGGTTTTCTCCTTTTCTTCACTTGTGAGAGAATTGCATTGTTTTCATTTGCATTGTAAATGGGTACCTAACATAGCCTAGTAGCCAGGACCCATCTTCATAGTCATCTTTTCATAGTTTTCATAATAATCTTCTCCCTAAGTTGCACTTAAAGGGGGGTGTTGGAGTGAATAATTGTCTTGTACCTAGCTAATTCACTCACTAGGTAATTAGGGGACATATTCACATGTTAAGCTTACTTAGGATAAAATATTATTTCTAGAAGTCTTAGTTGGATTTTCTATAACTTATCTTATCTAGCTATATTGCTTGATTCCTAGGTAGTTAGTTGTCTCATGTCATAGGATTACGACACTTGTCATGATCTTGTCTAATCCTATCTCTCAACCTTGCCTTTATAAGCAAGGCATCTCATGTACATTTGCATATCAATTCAATCGAATTCATCCATTAATGAATCTTGCATTGTGAAGCAAGATTTCTTGCCATTATCTCTTGTGGAAGTAGTTTTGGTCTAGCAACTGTTCCTAGGGGTGTTAAGGAGTCGCCATTTACTCCCACAAAAGCAACAAGGGAGAAGAACCTCAGTGTTACAGATGATCAAGATGATGGGGAAGAAGATCTTGATGCAAAGCTTGTGAGGAGAAAAAGAGGAGGTTTATCCTTTGGTGAAGGTGCTTCTACATAAGCTATTGGTTCCAAAATAGTACTTATTGTATCATCTTTTGATGATGAGGAAGCACAAGATTTTGGTGTCCATGTGCACACCAAACTAGAATCAAAGAAGGATAAGGTGTCTGATCAAGCCTTTGCAAACCAAAGAGGGGAACAAGACATACTGGTAAGTTTTGGTCCCCACTTTAAATTAGAACCAACTCTCAATTCCTTACTACATTTTGAGAATATGCTTCAACTTGCAACTGAATATTATGATAAGGCTATAGAAGAAGACAAGAAAACTTTGCTTTTAGCTTTTATTCAATATTTTATCATCTTAGAAGTTAAGTGGGATGATATAAGGTAAGATGTACCTAAAAGCATGTGGGTTGATATGATGAAAAGGAGATCAGAGGCCATTGTATTTGAAGAGAAAATTAGAAATGTTGCATATAATAAGATTGGGTCTTCCTTGACCCTGGATGATCTGGAATCTTTGAAGAAGATCTGTGCAAAAAATTTTCAAATGAAGAGTAGAGTAAACATGTTAATGAAAATAAATAAGAAGGTGAAAAAGAAGGTAAGAAAGGAAACAACAAAATTAATTCAGGAGATAGAAGAAAAGTAGAGAATTCTTAAGGCCGATGAAGATGTTGCTGCTAAAAATGTTGAAGAAAATACTCCTCTTGATATAGGTAAAGAAGATATTTCTAAAAAATTTGATGTTGAAATTAATGTTGGTGGTAAAAATGATAAGTAGAATGAAGAAGAAGTTAATCCTGAAATGCATCATGATGCTCCTTTGGAGCACATTGAAGGAGAAAGAGGTAATGATGAACAAGGCAATAAAGAAGAAGAAAAAGATAATTCAGAGGAAGAGAAAAATAAAGATGAAAAAGATGAAGAGGATGACTAGGATAAAGATAGGGATGAAGATAAAAAGGAAGAAGAAGAAGAAGAAGAAGAAGAAGAGGAAATGGAAGAAGAAAAAGAGGAAGAAGAGAAGGAAAAAGGAGAGGAAGAAAAGAAAAATGAAGAAAGTGAAAAATAGATTATAAAATCTCTTAAGAATCCCAAAGAATCATCCTCTGGAAATTATGTTCTAAAAGGCCTGCTATCCAAGCAAATCAGATTTCAGCCAATAATTCCCTAGGAGATTTTACCAATTCCTATGATTGAAGAGTAGGTGGATATGGAGAAGATGTCTTTGGTGCATAAAGTAATGTTGGGAGATGCTATGCAAGCATCTAGTAGGAAGGAAATTCTTGAAGCACATCAAAGAGGAACAAAACTTGTAGATGATGCCCTTAAGGCATTACAAGAAGTTATACCTAGTGCATCCATTAATACATCTCTCGCCCCTATTGAAAATATGAGATTTCTGCTAGATTCTCTTAAGGAGTATACCTCTGGGCTTAGTGAAAAATAAAAACAAGAGGTTGAGGAAAAGTTGGCAGAAAGAAGATTATTGGCTTTACATGACAAGTGTGCTCTTGCACACTGTAGAGTTGAAAAGAACTTGGAAGCCATGAAGGGTTGTGAGTTAGAAGCTAATTTTGTTCTTGCTTATTGATTAAAGTGGATGGATGCCACTCAAAATATTAAGGTTGTTATGGATTCCATTGAGTCTCAGCTATCAACCATCTCTGGTACTTACAAACTATCTAAAGATAGAGAATGCTCAACCTAGAATGCAATCTCTGCACATAAAGAAAAATTGTTTGTTTTGCAGAAGCATAAGGAAGAAATCATCATAAAATTTGATTGGTTGAGTGACATTGTAAGAGTTGAATTCACTAAGCTTGGCAAGGATTTGGCTTGTGTTGTGCAGTTTTTGCACAAACGCCCCACTAAAAGTAGGGACCCTCTTTTGCTTTTGCTTTTGGTTTTTTGGCCCTTGTTATTTTGAAGTTTTGTTACCTTTGCACGTGCTTGAATGCTTATCTTATTTGTGCAAATGCCCCCTTTCTAGGAAGCACTTTGAAAATATAGTGTTTTGGACAATTCTCGGGTTTTTCACTACTTTCGAGAAAATCCTCTCTTGGCGGAATTCCTCGAATATTCCCTAAACCCGGTTTTGTTTGCTTTTACACTGCAGTTCGGAAATTCCTTACCTTTGCGGAATTCTGTTTTGGTCAGATTTCTCTAAATATCCGTTGTCTTGTCAGATTTCTGGGTTTTTGTTTGAATGTCTTTTCGATTGCATTAATGTCATTTGTACGATTTCTAAGGGAGGTATTTAGTCGATTTGCACTGAATTTTTATTCCATTTTACTTTATCATTTGCACTCTATTGAGTTGAAGTGCTAAATCCTGAGGTGCTGGGCTTGCTTTGGCATGTTAAATTTGTTGATTATTGGATTTGGTGGTGATTCCTTGGGCATCATAGTTGTTGTTTGTTGGGTGTTTAGAACTGTTATTTGTCATCATTGTAATCAATTTTCACTTCATCAAATGGTATGTACGTATTGACCTACTCTTTGATTGATGAATGTGAATGATTCTTTCATTCTGGATATGCTTGGAGTTCGAATTTCTGTATGTTTGGGCATTTCAAAGCTAGGGTTGCTTGGTTCTATTAGATTGATGATTCCCCAAGTGAGTTTCGAGCTTGTTTTTCATTTTCATCTTGAAGTAGCTCTCTTGTGGGCCATAACGGTCCTTTGGAACTTAGCAGTTGAGTAACTTGAACCCCAAGCTTGTCTGTGCATCAATGGCGGATCTTTAGGGTTTCATGCCTAGGGCATTGCCATCTCCTTTCGATTTTCTTTAAGGAGAGCTTTAAGTTCAAAGAAAATTAGTAGGAGGTTCAAATCAAACTTGTTGTAGGCCCAAATTCCTCAAATTTGTGACATTTAATCAATTTGAGTGAGATCATGAAAGAACGTCGATATTCAGGTTTTCCTTTAGTTTCAAGATTTTCCTTCACTGGCAGATTTCCCTGATTTTCCTTGTCCTCTCCGTTTTCCCAAAATGTGTTGAAATTCAAAGTCTTTCCTTCTTCGTGGATTTCTGTCGCTTTCAGATTTTCCCAAATTCTCCTTCGTCCCTTTGTTCTCCCGAAATTCATATGGCATTGTTGTTTTCACAAAATTTCGTCTTGGGTGGATTTCTCTAGAACTTTGTTGAAAACGAATGATGGAGAGATAGCATGGTTTGTTAACTGATAATTATGCATTGTATGATCAATTTGAATTTTTCGACGATGTATCATGTTGTTTCTTGGCTTATGATGACTTACTAAATGACTAATGGATGCTTTTCATGTTTATTTCGCTAAAATCTGCCTGGCTTGGAATTTTCCAAAATTCCTCTCTAGCCTAGATTTTGCGGATGGTTTGAAAACCTGAACTTTGAGATGATTATTTTTTATGAGATTTAGAGAATCTTGCTTATCATGGGGACTCGTTTTGAGGATGAAATTATCATTTGTGATTAAATTACCTTGGGTTTTATCTTATCTTTACTATGATTTCTCTAATGGATGCAGGCTGAGTCAAGTAAAGTAGTGACTGGTGGAACCAAGGGTAAAGTGATGGATCCAAGTGTAGAGGGGTCTTCCATTTCTAAAGCAGAAAGAATCAAAATGGACATCAAGAGCATAATTCCTGAGAGAAAGCTTACTTTTTTCTGGTCGGAGGTGACTGATACAAATGTTAGACTATGGGAATATGAGGAGTTCAAGACTAGGATGGCAGAGCAGAACCTTCCTTTGTTGGCTAAAATTACTTTGGAATCAGGATTGGCACATGTAGCTGGATTTACTTCTACAATGCAATGTTATGAGTTAGTGCTCGAATGTGCTAGGCACTAGGATAAGGGTACACAGAGGATAGTTGGCCCTCAAGGGAGAATTGTAGCAAATTTGAATCCTGTGTCCATAGCCCAGACCTTTGACATGCTAGATAGATCTCATGTGGTGGCCTTTGATATGGATATGGCAAGGAAATTCTATGAGGATGATACTATCAAGTCTCATTAGGTCATCAACTCATGGTTGGAGAAGCCTAAGTCTCACTACTCTAAGCTACCCAAACAGCTATTCAGAGAAAAATTCAAGGAGTACTATGATGCTATCACTCTTCTTAGTAGGGTGGTAGGGTCAAAGAGTGCTGCAATGTTTGAAAATTGGATGCTCCATGTCATTGTAAGGATGGAGTAGAATATTAACTATCATTGGATAGGTGTTATAAGTGCTATGATTCATGAGCAGATGTGCAATGTATTGAAAATAAAGACCTTCACAATGAATTCCTAATTAGTCTACGCGCTTGCAAGATTCCAACCATACAAGGGGCTAAGTACAAGAGGTGTGTTTGGGTAGGATGTGATCTATGAGGTTTATCCATAGCTGCATATGGGAAACTTGAGCTATAGGAGGGTGAATGATGCATTCACCATGTACATCACCAAATTATTGCAAGGTGTAGAGCATGTGAGGATATCTGACTAGGCCAAGGTACTAATCAAAAGGTATGGGGCTTGGTTCATACAGTTTCCCACCTTCTCATACATAAGGATAGATTTTCTGTCAGAGGGCTCCATATCGACTTCCAAGGTACCCAATAGACCATATCATACTCTTGGAAGTCACGAGGAAAATTTGTGACTTTGATGCCATTGTGAAAAAGGATAAGCATAAGACTGGATTTGGTGGTGACTTCCCTTTGAGGATAGGAACTAGTGAGGCATGTCCTATTAATTCAACCAGTGCTTCGAAGGAAGAAATGGGCACTCTTGGGTTATCCTTCCATTCCAAGAGATCTAGGTTTGATAGAACTGGCGACACACAAAAGAAAGCTAGGAGAGAATATAGCCATAAGGATGATATGAAAAACTATTGGGCCAATTGCAGTGATGAATTTGAGATTAGAAAGAAGAAGTTTTCTAGGCTACCTGTTAACTTGGTCCGAATTTACAATGTGAAGGCCATCCCAGATCAAGTTGAGGAGGATGGAGATCTGATCCAGGGTCATGCTTATGAGGCAGTGAAGGACAAGCCAGTTGGAGAAATAGATTGGTTAGAAGAGGAGAAAACAGAACTGGAACAACTTATGACTCCAGTCATTAATTATACTAAGATGTGGCTCAAGCATAAGATGTGGTAGCTAGTAAGTGAAGGTGTGCAATGCACCTATGATTTAATGGGAGACTTGGAGTCTCATTCCAATTTTGAGGAGTCAGCTGAGCAGGATCCTAAGGGTAAGGGCAAGGTGAGTTCTCCTGTCAAGATCAAAATTAAAGATGCTTAGGTTGAGGAAGAACATGAAGCAGAAAAAAAGGGAAGCCAATTGCAAAGAGGAAACATGTTTCAAGAACGAGGAAGTCAACAAAAGATGAAACTGAAAAAGAAGACAAAAAGGTTAGTGTCCTTGTGTTGAAGAGAAGGAGAGTGGTGATGTTATCACAGAAGGAAAAGGAAATCACCAAGGCAGGGGAGGAAGTTGGCCCACCTGTGATAAATGTGGAGAGCTCAGGAGAAAGCACACAAGTGTACACAAGGAAATAAAGAACTTATTCTCTTAAAGACAGTGTGCCAAGAAAGGATCTCCCTCCAGTCACTCTTGATGCAGAACAACGGGATGATATCCCTCCTTCCCATGAAGCTCACGATGAACTAGGTGAATCTAAGGAGGAAGAAGCTCACCAAAATATAGGAGAAGAATTTCAAGAGGGTGAGCTCTTTAGTGCTGAGGAAGAAATAGAGAGGGTGATGCAGTCTCCCCTAGTTACATATGAGGATTCACCTACTAGAAGTGAAGAGGATAGACCTCCTTAGAGATAGAAAACACCAGTTAAGACTCCATCACCAGTACGTGAAGAAGAAGAGCATGATAAAGAAAAGGAGGATAAAGTTGAGGAGATTCCTAAGAAGCTGGATTTGAATGAAGATGTGCCTAAGGACCAACAAGATGAAGTTGGACAAAGCAAAGCACAGTCAGAATCTACTGTTCCAGGTTGGTTGGATAGGGAATTGAAGAGAAAATAGATTGTTGTGGATGATACCCCTCCCAATTGGGATGAACTATTGGAAAACATAGGAAAAGGTAAAGGAAAGAAGAAAGCCAAGGTTATTTCTAGGATTGAAAGAGATGAGGCCAACAACAGGGTATTCCACATTGCTACTCCTGCCCCTGATAAGAACAGGGATGATGTAACTAGGGAGGATTACAATGTACATACCATCAACCTTGGGCCTACTTCTATGGAGCAGGATATTGAAGATTATGAAGGCTCCATTGTAGTGATCCTAGGCAGGTTGAGGAAAGAGGTGTAGAGTAAGCAAGAACTAAAGAAGGAGAATGAGAAATTAAAGAAGTACTTGCAAGACTTGATGAAGCCCTTGCAATCTATTAGCTCCTCATCTTCTAGTGCGAGTTTCCTCCCACGAGAGACCATAATAGAGCTAGAGAGGATGAAGACCACTACTCTTGCCACAATGAGCTGGTTACAAGGGGTGCAAATTAAGGGGGATAATGCTATCAAAGACATCTTTTCAACTGGAGGGGATGCAATGAGGTTGATAAATTGGTTGAAAGATGCATTAGCTCAAGATAAGGAGGATACAGATCTCTTGCTGCAAAAGACCAAGCCCATCATGGAGTATACTGAGGATAATTTGGTGAGTGATGGAATTCTTCTTTCCTCTAGAGCAGCAGAACCTTGGGAATGGTTTGAAGCTTTGCCAATAAGGCAAAAGGTTTTGAAGACGGTACATAAGCAGAGGAGGAAAATTGAAGACACCCTGACCAATATCTATAATAGATGTATTTCCTTCTTTGAAGTGATGACAGTGAGAAATAAGTTTGCACTGAAGCATTTGAGCTTAGAATAGTTGAGAAAATGGTGGCAAGATCTATATTCTCCAATCAGTGAGGATCCAGCTACTGAACATCAGTTGGATGATGTGGCCACCTATATTGTAGTTATTGATAAATATCAAACTAGCAAAGTTGAGTGGGAAAAGTCAGTGGAACAATTAAGAGAAAATATTCAATCTATTGAGAAGAAACTTAAGGTTTTACCTTTGCCACCTATAGCCGACTTGGACAGGGTACTTTTGATGGTGCATGACCGTAAGGTGGAGAAAAATAAAGACAAAGGGGGAAGCAGTTAATGCAAGGCTACATCAGAATTTGTGCTTCCCATTATTTCTCCTCTTCCTTCACATGCATTGGACCAAATTTTGTTGGAGACCCCAGGCCGACTTGGATGGAGTGCTTGCATTTAATTCCCACTTTGTTTATTTTGAATTCTCCTTGGGCCGACTTGTTTATGGCTATTTTATTATTGTAAACCCTAACTAGGCTGACATATCTTGGGGGTTTCTATCAATATGGCATTCTGCCTCATTTGTAAGGGCTAGATAGTTTTTCATGGAGCAAATTAAGCAGTATAGCAAGAGCTAGAGTTAGGAGTTAGTTTTGTTTTCAAGAAAGCAATTGTTGTAATAGAATACTAGAATTGTTGCTACTTTGGGTAATTTAATGAAAGTGAAGACATTGTGATTTGGTTCCTTTCTTGTGTTGAATTTTATCTAGCATGGTTCTTGTGATTTTATCTTTGGAATTGTTTAAGTTATTTGATAGATGTGTTAGGTTTAATGTTAGATAAATTGACAGTGTTTATGATTTAGTACTTGAAGTGTTGCATCAATCTCTGGTCCATACTTTTCACAACCAATTGATTGTTAGTTGCTTTGCAAAGTTAGCTTGGACTTTTATATTCATTAAGCTTAGTTCAATTTTGAAGGTTTATTCGCTTCGATTGCAATAGGGTTGTTTTGAATGAATGTTCATGATCTGAAAATATTTAATGCCTTAGAAGATTGCACTATTTCTATAAGATTGCAAATCCATCTGGGTCAAATAGGAATCAGTTTATGAGGGATTGGTCCATTTCAAGTGTTTGTCATTTGCATTGTTAATCTTAGGAGTAGTTTTAAAATTTAGGAATCTCTCTGAAACTTTATATCTTTTTCTATTTATTTTATCATTTGGGTTAGATTTAGGATTGAAGTATCACCATATTTCTGGATCTGATAAACTAAAGGATTCAGTATTTGCTTGTAGTAAGGTCCCTTTGTGATTACCAACATTTTCACATTTATCACTGAGTTGTTTATGCATTGTCAAGACTTGACATTAGAGACCTTGGGGTTATCACTGGAGGCTTGCTGATAGAGATTTACCTTTCAAGAGAGATAGAATATCATATTCTGTCTGAGTTGTGTAGAAAACACCATCAATAGCTTGCACAGAAATGTTTGAGAAGATAAACCTCACTCCTGATACTTCAGATGGTGTAGAAGAAACTTTGATTGAGTTGGAATCTTTTAACATGATGTTGATTGCCACAAAGGATAGTTGGGAGAATGGAAAAGTTGTATGGGAAGGTATTCTAAAGGAGCTTCAAGGCTTGTCATCTTTTGGTTGATATGTGTTTCTTTTTTTTCAATTTTTTTTAGGAAACCCTTTTTCCTTGATGTCAAAGGTGGTGTGAAGAATGGTGAAATGTTGGTGTTAGTGGGAGAAGTGTTGTAAATAAGGTGTTTTGTAAATATTTTTTTTGGAACAAGTTGCCATCAATGACAAAGGGGGAGATTGTTGGAAAAATGAAGAACATCTCATTTTGTTACTTTGTGTTGTCATTGATGTCACCATGATATATGAGTTTCAATTGCAAGATCAAGTCTACAGTTGTTCCAATAATCTGGTTCGGTATCTAAACTGGTATTTTGCTTACATCCTCCTATATTTTGGTCTGAATTTGGTTGTTGGTAATTATTGTTGCTTGTGGTTTTGGGAAATGGTTTTTACTCATTGAGATCATGTACATCCAAGATCTTATGTATCTAGATGCTCATATGATGTATCGGTGTTACACTAGTATTTGCATTTGTGCTATTAGGTCTATCCTTGACCAACCTAATGGATGTATCGTGTAATAGTGAAATATTTTTTGTGGATATATGTGTGACCTACTTTAGGTCTATGTCGACTTGATGAAGCATGTTGGATGTGTGAATTATATTTTTTGAGAATTTTTTATGAAAGCTTGAAGCTGACAGTTAGTATTTTTGGTAAATGAGAAATGCATCTAATTAGGCTGACCTAATTGATGCTTGCGAAGGGATCATATATATATTGGATAATCTTTGAATTTTAATGATGCAAATTTTGGTGTGATGTGAATGTGAATGTAAAGAAGAGAAAATATTATGAAGTGTGTTAAGTCAGTTTATTGAGCTACATTGGAACTAAATATGCACTCACTAGGTGTACTCCATCAGTTCATTTTCTGGTTGTAAGCCATTTTTTGTAATTGTAATTCTATAGGAAGTGAGCCTTTTTTTTTGGATAGTGATTCCTAGTAGTGATCCACCCATTTTGTAATATCTTATAACCAATTATACTATATTGTGAGCTAACATTTACTGCGGTTTTTCCCATTTTGGGTTTTCCACGTAAAAATCTTGGTGTTCATGTGTTCTGTGATTTCATGCTTTGTTAATGCTCTTACTTATCTTTTCTATTGTGTGTATTGGAATAATTGGATGGTATATGATAAAAAAATTAAGAAGATACTAATTCACCCCCCCTCTTAGTATCTTGGACATTTAACAGTAAGACCTGAAATGAACTAGAGGAGGATTGCACAAAAAATACATTTCTCCCAATCCATAGACAAACAACTCTTCTAGACCAGTTCACAAATTGATGAACTCAAATTTCACTCTTCATCACCCTAGAAGCTATAATCTAGCATATGTCACCCAAGGATTCCCTTAAACAACACTTCAAATCTGTACAAGCATAGGATCAACACAAAATAAATTTAGAGCACATACCAGAGCACATTGTGAACACACACACAATTATGTCTTCACTATTTATTAATTTTTTCAAAAGCACTTGGTAACTCATCATATCAGTAAACCTACAACACCATAAAGATAGCTCCATGTACTCACAACATCTCAACAATATATCAACTATACATGTACCACCTACAATCACTTGTTTCCTTTCTCTACAACAACCTATATTGTGTTGACATCAATGACAACATTAATGAGAACACCACAATTCTCATTCATACTTGCAACCATCTCCCCCTTTGACATCAATGGAAAATATTTTTTTTTTTAAAAATAATTATGATCACTTGCCCTTAGGAGTGCACCCACACATCTCATACTGCAACAATGATACTTCCTACTCCCCTTGAGGAGTAGACCTCATTCATTAGTCCAAACAAATGATGAATTTGTAGATCCACTGGAATGATGCACCTCTATGTGCACCTAGTTTAAATGAGGGGTAGTAACCCCCAACTTCTCCTTGAGATACTCAAAAGTATCCTTCATAAGAGCCTTGGTAAATATATCAACAATCTGATCCTTTGTAGGCACATATTCCAGCCTGACTTCATTCTCCAATACCTTCTCTCTCAATAAATGATATTTGATAGATATATGCTTTGTGCTTGAATGCATTATCAGATTCTTTAAAATATTTATTGCACTTGTATTATCACAGAAGATAGGGATAGGCTCATCACACATCACTCCTATATCCTTCAATGTTTTCTTCATCCATAGTACCTATGTGCAACAAGATGTTCCTGCAATGTACTCAGCTTCTATAGTGGATAAAGAAACTGAATCCTATTTCTTGCTTAGCCATGAAACCAACCTGCATCCAAGAAAGAATGCACCACCACTTGTACTCTTCCAGTCATCTACACAACCAACCCAATCTGCATTAGTGTAAGCACTAAAAGTAAAATTAGTATCCTTAGGATACCACAAACCACAATCCAGAGTGCCTTTTAGGTATTTGAGTATCCTTTTCATAGCTATAACATGTGTTTCTTTGGGTTCTACTTGAAATATGAAAAACCAAACATATTGCATGCATGATATCCGGTCTAGTAGAAATAAGATATAACAATCCACCAATCATAGATTTGTACATGCTCTGATCAAATTTAGGAGATTCATCATCCTTACTCAGTTTTCATCTAGTCACCATAGGGGTATTGACCAGTTTGGAGTCATCCATTCCAAACTTCTTCATCAATTCTTTAACATACTTTGATTATGAAATGAATATGCTCCCATCATTTTGATTCACTTGAAGTCCAAGAAAGAAATTCAACTCACCAATCATAGACATTTCAAACTCTTTTTGCATCTCCTTTACAAATTTCTTGCACATATCCTCATTTCCTGAAAAGATAATGTCATCAAAATACACAACCACTATCAAAATTTTGTTTCCTTCAACCTTGAAATAGAGATTACTATCTACAGAGCCTTTGCTAAACCTCTATTGTATCAAATACCTATCCAACCTTGCATACCATGCTCTTAGAGCCTATTTATGTCCATACAATGCCTTTTTTAACTTACAGACCATGTTCGATTGATTTGATAACTGAAATCCCTCTGGTTGTTCCATGTAGACCTCTTCTTCCACTTCTCCATTAAGGAATGCATACTTAACATCCATTTGGTATACCTTGAAATCTTTATGAATAGAAAATGCCAAAAACATCCGAATAGCCTCCATTCTTTCCACCAGGGAAAATTTCTCTTCAAAGTCTATTCCTTCAACCTTTGAATAATATTTTGACATAAGCCTTGATTTGTTTCTTACTACTTCACCATTCTCATTTAGCTTATTCCTGAATACCCATTTTGTACTAATTACATTCTTGTTTACCGGTCTAGGAACCAATTCCCATGTCTAATTTTTCTCTATCTATTGTAACTCCTCTTTCATTTCTCTAACCCAATTTTCATCTTTTCATGCTTCAGACACTATTGTAGGTTCTATCTTGGAAATTAAACACAAATTTACCTTAGCTGCTACCACTTTGCTTCTTGTCTTTACACCTTCACTTTTGTCTCCAATTATCTATTCTCTTGGATATTTTTCTATACATATTTTGGAGTCTTAGCAGTAGGTTCCAAAGCTTCTTCTTCTTCAATTTCTTCTTATTCTTATTCTTCTTCTTCTTCTTCTTCTTCTTCTTCTTCTTCTTCTTCTTCTTCCTTATTATCTTCTTGTACTTGTTCGTAGATAGGTTCATCTGGTTCAACTTCACTTATTTCAACTGATTTGTGCATATCTTCATCAACTTTTACATTTGCACTTTCAACAATCTTTCTCAATCTTTTATTGAAGCATCTATAAGCTTTATTATTAGTTGAATATCCAAGGAAAATACCTTCATCACATCTAGCATCAAACTCTCTTAGGTTCTCATCATCTCCTTTAATATAACATTTTCTTCTAAACACCTTAAACTACTTAACACTTGGAATTTTTCCATGCCATAGTTCATAAGGAGTCTTTGTGTTGTTACCTTTGATCTAAACTCTATTAAGAATATAAATAGCAGTGTGAATATCTTCTCTCCAGTATACTTTAGGTACATTTTCCTCTTTCATCATAGTCCTTGCAACTTCTTGAACTTTCTAGTTCTTCCTCTCAATAACTCCATTTTGCTGAGGAGTTCTAGGAGCAGAAAAAAGCATCTTTATACCATGCTCTTCACAAAACATATTAAACTCATTGGAGGTGAATTCTCCACCTTTTTAAAACCTTAAACATTTTATTTTCAAGTTCACTTAATTCTCTACCATAACCTTGAATACCTTGAATATATCTAGAGCTTGAGCTTTCTCCCTAAGAAAATTAACCCATTTCATTCTAGAATAATCATCAATTAAAAGCATAAAATACCTATCACCATTAAGACTTTATGTTCTTGTGGGACCACAACTTGGTCTATACAAATCAATTCCAACACTCCGGTAGTTGATTGTTCTTTTCCTTTAAAGTTGCATCTTGTTTTTTTTTTCCCAACTGACAACTTCTGCAAACAGTATTGGTAGGCTTTGTGATTTTTGGCAAATCCCTGATAGCTTATCTTGAACTAATCCGGATTGGATTATCAAAGTTTACATGTCCCATTCTTTGATGCCATAGTCAACTTTCATTAACTTGGGACACAAAACACTGACCATCAACACCCTTAATCTGATAAATGTTTCCATATGTTCTCCTTCCTATAGCTATCACGATTTTGGACCCTTTTCTCATCTCACAAGTATTATCTTGAAATACAAGCTTAAGTCCTTTGCTACACATTTTTCCAACACTCAAGAGATTATTCCTTAAGACCTTAACATAATAGACATCATTAGTATTGTGTTTTCCATCAAAACTAATTGTTCATTTTCCAACAATCTTCGCACCAAAATCATCTCCAAAGATTACTAATCCTCCATCATACTTTTCAAGTTTAGTAAACTTACTTTTGTCTTTGGTCATGTGATTTGAGCAACCATTGTCAATTACCCAATAATCTTCATCTTGTCTAGTATGAAAGGTAGTAACCAAAGTACCTTCCATCTCTTCCTTCTTATTTTTTGAACCACATTCACTTGCACATTTCCCATGGTTAGTAGACACCGATTTATTCTCTAATGATAGAAACAAGCATTCATCATTATCACCCTCAATAGAAAATTCATCATTAGAAATTATAACATCTTCTCTAACATAATACAATTTCTTGAACCTTTTGTCCTTTTTGTCTTTATTGTCTTTGCTATTCTTGTGTATAGCTTTATTTGGACATCTTGAAGCATAGTGACCAATATTTCCACAACTGAAACATTTAAAAGCTAACATACCTTTGTACTTACCGATACCTTTCTTCAACTTCCTTGAAAAATTTGCTTCCAACTCCTTTGAACTATCACCTTCCGAATCATCTTTTGTCTTTCTTGCTTTGAAGGTTGTTTTTGTTTTTTCCTTTTCTTTTCCAAATTTCCTCATTTCAAATTTTGTCAAGGTGCAAAATAGTTGTTCTTTAATGAACTTATTTGGATCATAAACTTCCTCAATGGATGAGACCTTATCATTGTAACTCTCCGGTAGGGTCATTAGAATCTTCTCCATTACATCTTCATCTATCAGAGTACCACCTTGATTTTTGACTTCATTTACTACAATGTCAACCCTCTGAAAATAGCTTGCCATGTCTTCACCTTCTTCCATTTTCAAGTTCTCATATTTGTGCTTAGCTATTAACTTATTTGATAATTTGACTCTATCATTTCCTTGATAGAAATCTTTCAAATTTTTCCAAACTTCATAAGCAGTGCCTAATGAAATAAATTTTGTTAGCCTAGTCTTAGATAAAGAACTATAGATTTCATATCTTTCTTTTTCATTTTCTTCATAGGTAGAAATCTCGTCTAGAGAAGGACCACTTGTCGGATCAACATATTTTGTCTCAAAAAATTTCCAAGTCTTGTAACCAAGGGATATCGCATAACCTCTTATCTGCACTTTCCAAAAATTGTAGTTAAATCCATCAAACGCAGGGATTGTCAATTTGTGTGTCATCAGATCTACCTCAAGTAGTTAAGCTCTTCTTCGAGGAACCAAAGCTCTAATACAAATTGTCAAAATTCCCAAGACAACTAAGAGTGGGGGTGAATTAGTTGTCACCAATCACATTCACAAATCTCAAACAATTATTAACTCCACATCCACTTTAGTCTATTATTAAGTATGAGCATGAAGTGCAAATAATAGAAAGCAATATCAACACAAGAAACACTAGATTTATGTGGAAAACCCAATAAGGGAAAATCCATAGTGAGGATTAACTCATAATATAAGAGTAATTGCAAAATCGTTTACAAAGAGGCTCACTGCCAAAGAGTTTATTTCCCAAGATAAGTCTCATTGTCTAGATAAGAATTATTTTCCAAATAGGAGGCTCACTTCCTATAGATATAGAAATAAGAATGTTACACAGAAAACATTGTCTCAATGTAACAAAAGATCCACCACAACAAATTTCACACGTCCACAACCTTGATTAGAGAATTGTAGACACCATCAACTCACTACTTTCAAGAGTCTAACACATTAAAGTTCTTGTTACCTCAATTCAATTTCACATATTCTCTCATGACTACCTTGCTTCTCACACTTGTGGAATACAATCCTTAGCTTCTTGCCTTGTATTTATACCATTTTCAACCTTAGAAACTTTCTCCAAGGTTAGTTACGCACACTTCATTTTACAAATTCAAATTAGGTCGACAACTCAACATTCTTGCAATGGAAGAGAATGAGAGTAGACCAAACCAATACTTAACTAGGACCCAAAACAACATCTTGGATCAATCACATGCTTCCTTAATTGATACTTATCCTTTGCAAGACATGTAAACACCAGGTTGGCCAAACCTAATGAAAACACCAATGAACTTTGAAGGACATGTTTCCACAAAAAGAAGATAACATGTGAACCACATAACATGCTTCACCATGCACTATAACACATATTAGATTCTTTTGATTAATCCTGAGCTACTACAACAACCTTCATACATAGAACACTTTCCATTAGTCCATCTAGACTGTATAGACACACATAGTAACTTTGAAACTAGTCTTACAGAGCACCAAACCATGAACACCTTTCATAGAACATAGATAACACCATTACAAGCCTTCTTCCAGATTCACAAGACCTAAAAAAAACTAATGGAGGATTGTAGAGTAGATACATTTCTCCTAGTCCATAGATAAACAACTTTGCCAGACCAATTTCACAAACTAGTGAACACAATTTTCACTCTTCATCATCCCAAAAGCTATAATCCATTATATACCACCCAAGGATTCCATTAAACAACACTTTAGGTCCACACAGGCATAGGATCAACATAGAAGAAATGTGAAGCACATATCGAAGCACATTTTGAACACACACAAAATTCTGTCTCGCCATTTATTAATTCTCTCAAAATCACTTGCAACTCACATCATATTAGCACACCTCAGCAATCAATCTTTAAATATAGCTCCATGTACTCACAAATATCTCAATAGTATTCCAACTATACATGCACCACTCCATCAGGCGTGTAGAAAATGGACTTGTCATTTTCATGGTCTTTTAGGACTTTTCTTTTCATGATATTTGGTTTATTTTGCTCTAATTTTATGTTGTAACATGACTTGAACATGCATATTTATGTACTAAAATTCAAATAATGATGTCTTGTGAAGGTGTTGTGAAGTGTTGTAAAACATTTCTACACTCTTCTAGACTCTATTCATTACAATTCACCTAAAAATCACCTCTTCATCACTAAGAAAGTCCTATTTTAAAGTGTTGTAAAGTCTTGTAACAAGATTTCATGCTTTTCTAGGCATGGACCCCTTATTTCAATCTTTCTTATTCCCTTTTTATTTGAATCCCTTTTATGCCCTTTTATAAGCTTTTAATTAAGTTTATTTTTAAATGTAAACTTTAATAAACAACACTAAATACAAGATAATTCCTGACACCCATTTTCAAGTCCTAGGTGGGACCCATTCACCATGGGTGGTGAATGAGTTCCCCTTGGCTCCAAATTCAAAAAATTAAAAATTTTCTTTTGGGCTTTTATTCAAAATCACTTGATGTCATCCCCGTGATGAGGTATGAATAGAAGTTACTAAGGCACAAGATTGTATAAATAAGTGTTTTTACATCCATTCTAACCCCCATTCATTCAAGTATTCATTCAAGCATTCATTCACACATCATCTCAAGCATTCAAGTATCTTACAACATCTTATCAAGCATAATTCAAGCATTTTGGAGCATCCATTGACACTACTTCAGATTTGCATCATCAAGGGTTTGGTAAGTTGATAGCATTTTCATGTTGTTAGTTTATCATTCTCTTGCATTTCATTATTTCATTAAGGGTTTAATTACCAAAGTGGGGTTTGACCAAGGAAAACCCCTATTTGCTAACCCTCAACCATTTTTCCCCTCTTGCATGTGTGTTTGTAGACCTTTGTGTGCAGATTTTATAAGTATTTAAGTGATTGAAAATTGGTCAACAAGTCAACTAGGTGCTTCAAGGAAAATCAACTTTATTTCAAGCTTGAAGAAGGTTTTTTGTCCGTTTCCTATAGAATTGACTTCGGCAACCTGACAAGAAGACATTTTCAGATTCAGTGTTGCAAAGTTGTGTTCTCTTAATTTCTCAGAATTTTGGGAGAGGACTGACTCACCTTCAGTGGCAAATGAGTCCCACCTTAAGACTGAAAATTTGAATTTTTCTAGATTTTGGATCCCAACATTTAGAAACCTATTCTTGACACTTTTTCACTAGTAGCAAGACTAATTCACCACCCTGGGTGAATGAGTCCCACTGTTTATTTTATGTAACTTTAGATAACATTCAGAACATTCCAGATTCCTCAAATCTTGTTCAGGTGCACTCTATTTTATCCCATTTCTTTTTGTTCTGCATTATTTCATCCTTTAGTCCATTGTTTGCATATCATAATGTGTTTTCTATCATAGCATAAATATAAGTTTTTCATACATTTTCAGTCATATAAATCACTTAATTGTATTTAGTTCACTTAATTTAGCTTAAATAACATCACACATAACATAATTTCAATGAACCTCTTAGCATTTTTGGCCCTACCTCTCTCCTTTTAGGTGAAAAAACCTAGAATAGCAAGAGAAGTGCATGGTACCAAAAAACTACAGTTCATTTTGGTGAACCTGCATTTTGAACACTTTTCATTTTTTATTTCATTCACATATTGCATCCTAGATTACACTTGCATCAACATTCAATTATCATATTGTTTTCCTTTTACATTCTAGGACTTCTCATATTTCATTAGTGAAAGCTTTGTTTAGATTTCATTTTGCATTGCTTATCATTGAAAAAATAGAAAATATGCATTTTGCATCCTTAATTGCATTCTATAGAGAATTAGAATCATTTAAAAATTCTGAAAAGCACAACAAAATATCATACTGGGACTCATTCACCACCCTGGGCAAATCAGTCCCTATGTACTTTTTAAACGACATTTCTAACATTTTTCTGGCATTTTCCTACATTTTTGTTTTCTATAGTTACTTGTTGGTTATAGTTAGCAAAGTTTCTATTATATGCATTTAGAGCTCCTAGATAACTTTGCATTTTCATTCACCCTATCTTTTGTGGTACTTGTATGAGTGTTTGGTGCCCCATTGATAATACTTTAGTGAGACGATGTTCTAGACTCATGGCCTCCCATGATAGCACTTTCGTTGTGGACCTTGGGATCTCAAGAGCTCCTACTCCTAGTATGGAAAATGGTGCATTAGTTATTGACAATACCACTTCTATTCCTTCACCTTTCCATCCAATGAATGTTGACACCCAAAACAACTCCCTCTCACAAGAAAAAGGTAATTAATATTCATGAGGATTTTGCACATTTATGACAAGACTTGTCACTTGAAAACATTTCCAACACTGCCATACCTGCCATTGAAAACCTTCATCGTTTGATTGAAAGTATGATGACTTGCAAGTTATGAAGAGAATTGTTGAGATTTACAATAAACATGCCTCTTCTAATACCCAATTTGCAAACATTCTTGTAAGCCAAGGAGGACTTCAAGTTCCTCCCCCTTCAACCATAGCATCCATACCAACTTATACCAATCTACAAGTCACCACAACTATGCATTAGGTTAATTATGTGGCTACTTCTTTCCCGATTCCACCTAGCATTCCCAGCTCTCTTGTGGCATCTCAAATCCCCTCCACCACTTTCACCCCCCTTAGTATTCCTTTCATTTCCCCTAACATTTCTTACACTCCATCACCATTTTCCCTTCCACCTCAAACCACTTACCCTGACCCTATTCTTACACAACTCCTTAACTTCGTTTCTTCCATGCAACACCAAATTTCCACCATTAGCCAAGGTCAAATTCATTTCCACCCAATGGATCATGTCTCAGGCAGCCCCTTATCCTTAGAAATCTTACGTACCCTGATGCCACATAGGATAGAAATGCCTCGGTATGAGAAATACAGAGGTAAAAGAGACCCTATCAACCATGTTAATGCTTATACTACTTTATGTGGTGAAGTTGTCCTTGATGATAACCTTTTAGCCAAAATTTTTCCAAGGACCTTGAAATAAACTGCATTACAGTGGTTTTCCAACTTGCCTAATCATTCCATCCATTCCTTCAATGAATTGGTGGATGCCTTCATAAGTCACT